>CM076923.1:9471475-9770253 GCA_039566165.1 Maruca vitrata | reverse complement strand
AGTTACTTATAAATTAAACTCGCGTGGTAATAAGTGGCTGTTTTGATTTAGATAAGATTTATTGTAATCTGATAATATTAGATCGGTATTTCTGTACAAAATGTATTCACAAAATAAATAAATAAATATAAATATAAATAAATATTTCACAACATCACAAACATTGATCTGATCCCGTGGTAAGTAGCTTAAGCACTTGTGTTACGGGTATCAGAATCAACAGTGGATACACAAATATACTTAAATATATTTAATAATACACCCAGACACGGAACAAACACCGATGTTCGTCACACAAATATTTGTCCCGAGTGGGAATCGAACCCACGACTCTTGGAACCGTATGTAGTAGACCTGGGTCACTAGCCACTGTTCCACCGAGCCAGTCAAAAACCATGATACGAACATGTAGATTATGAAATTCACTTTTACTATAAGTCTGTGTGAGCTATCGTTTAACATTTCTTTAGGCGTAACAGGTAGACAATTTATTTAACAGGGTAAAGTCTAGCAACCCGCACTTGGCCAGCGTGGTTGACTAAGGCCTTATCGCCCTAGTTTAGGGTAGGCCCATGCCCCAGCAGTGGGGACGTATATGGGCTGATGTTTATGATGATGAAAGTCTAGCTTTTGAATGAACTGAGGCCATCTACATATATCTATTTCGATGAAATACTAAATCAGCCGCATCCTGAAGTAAGCAATTATAAGATGTACCACGACATCATAAAAAATGGGCAAGTCCGATAAAATACTGTACAAATAACATTAGTAGCTTTAAACAATAGCGATACACTTTTTGCTCTGAGACAAAATACCCGTGTAAAAAGCGGTCGCTTGACTAAAAACATATTTTTTTTTATACATTAATCGTCTGTGGTCTCAAAAGATAAAGTTTAAATAAACTTTTTCATGTATTCTAAAGACTATTAAAATGTAGTATGTCTGTGACTGGCTCGATGGCCCATTGGGTAGTCTCTGTCTAAAACCGTGATTCGATTCCCACTCGTGGCAAATATTCTTGTGTTCCATGTCTGGGTGTGTTATTATATTCAAGTACATTTGTGTATCATGTCTATACTGATCTAAAACGTAACTGCTAAAGCAACCTACTTTGGAATCGGAGCAGTATATTATTTGTGTGATGTGTGTAGTGCTGTAACTAGGGCGATGCCAGCGGTGCCCAGAACCAGGGCTGGACCCGGAAAGAGCACAGAAATGCAGTATTTAGGGATGAGAGTCATCCGCACCCCCGCGTTAGTGATGAGAGCCATCCGCTCCCACGCAAGTCCGGTGATGATGACGAGGCTACTCTAAGCCAGCATCGTATGTCAGTTAGGAAAAAACTACTAGACCAGTAAGGTACAGTCGCCAAATTTCGTCCCCCAACCTAATTCCGTCCCCCTTGGTTTCTTTTTTTGTATTTAACGCCACCTAGTTTTTTTGGTCCAAATCAAAAGTTCGAACTGTCAATCGGCCATGGCGAACAATTCTTGGTGAGGTATTGCTCCTGTCACAAAATATTTAAAAAAGTAAAAAATTGTTGAGGGTGAGTTTTGGATCCAAATATTTTCTAAATAGTTTTACTTTCGATAGGATTGACATACTGTGATATTTTCTTTTTCAAAATTAATTTTTATTTCATAGGTTTATTCGGATAGAACAACATTTGGGTTACGAGACATGTTTCTTGATGAAATTCATGTTTTAAATACAAGTAGCATATTCCTAATTTCGTCCCCCCGCTTGACCCTAATATCGTCCCCGGGGCCAATACTTACAACTTAATTTATTTAATTAGTTTAGTGTGTAATTATTCTCAATATTTATTTGTTTCCATTATTTAATGCCAGAATCGATATCAAGTGCTAGAATTCAAGATTTTAATGCAGAGACTCCATATCAATTTATAGTTCCTTCTGATTTGCAGCCTATTTGCACAATTTGACTTGAAAATTTATTTATTTCAAGCTATACTAATGAGAGTCGAATTAGATATCAGGAATATAATTATTAGCGTTGATTATTGTTAGAATATAATTTAAATTCAAGTACTGCATATATGTTACGCCTTATAATGTACCGGGGACGATATTAGGCGCCAAAATTTACGTTCCTAAAATTCCTAGTTTATTGTAAAAGTTATGATTGTAGAAATATTAACAAAGTTATAGATCTGTTGATTATTTTTATTAATAAAGAAGTAATCTGCCTAGTGTTTGGCGTTTCATTTATAGTTTTAGCTATAATATTCTATTTTTACCGTATTTTTTACAAAAAGGGGACGATATTTGGCGACTGTACCTTATCTAATTTTATTTCTCAGGGGCATAGTTTTGAAAGCTCGCACCTAGCGCACAAGTGCCTTGTTCGCACTAGCGATTTTTAGGGCGATTTCACAGCGAGGCGATATCGCAGCGAGTTCGCGGCGTTCATGTGCGCAATCGCTGCGATATCGCCGTGATAAAATAATCGCCGCGAGCTCGCTGCGATTTCGCGGCGGTTACGCCTCATCCAACATACTCGCTTAGCGCATGAGCCGCATTCGACAGCGCAAGTTCGTTCTGATGCCGCCGGTGGTGTCTTGGCAGTAGAAGACTAAGTCAGAGTCCCATGACGCCACCATAAGGCGATGAGGTATACCGCGGTGTTTTAGTCAGTAAGCCCCTGGGCACTGCACCCCGCCCTGGAGCCGCGGCTGGCATTTACCATCTCTTCGTCAGCCGCTGGGGAGTCCGACACACCACTGGGACAGAACCCCCTCTCCCAGAAACAGCGCAAAAAGCATTTCACCGCGTTAAAAAAAGGTTCGTTCTGATGGGAATGAAGAAAAATTTGAGATTTGAATTCAAAATGAGCCCGCAGCGATATCGTCTCGCCGTGAAATCGCCCAAAAATCGCGCAAATGTGAACACGCTGTAAAAGCCTAGTTACGACCCTGTAGTATGTACCCTGTATGTGTGATATTCATTCAAAACTTACGTAATATACTGGACGTGTGATACGACGTGGTACTTGGCAGCTGGATCCAGGTCGCTCTCATTCCTCGGTACCGGTGGTGACACTCCAGTCTCATTTATCCTAGATAACGAAAAGAAAATTAGCTAAATATTTTGTATTTTCGGTCATAAAGAGCATTACCGGCATAGAATAACATGCCATTTACGTATCTAAATATAAATTCATACACGCAGTAACAACACAACAAAAACAGCCTATTGATCAACAGCCTATAATATACGTCCCCGGCGAAATGCATTTATTTTCTTTAAAGCTTTCCTTCAAGACTAATTGAAATAAAATAAATTCCGATTATACGAATTGCAAGGCCTATGTTTACATTATAACAAGCTTAAAATCGTAGTTCAAGGTGAGAGATCACGGTAAAACGTAAATTAATTTGGCGACAAATTTTCCTATTCCTTGTCAAGAAATATTTTTTGTAAGTGTCTATAAATAGATTTTCCTTATTATCTCATAATTAAGTAACAAAAACTTTAACATAGTATAAATAAATTGGAGCTAAGTGATTCACGATCTTTTCTGTTACAATTACTATTTAAAGCCTGTGTAACGGATTATTAAGCCTACTGTACAATTTAAATGATAGAGTTGATACATATAATATGTTTTATGATACCTTAGATTCCACCAATGCTGATTCCAGTTCTCTAAACTGCTGTTCCCGAAGACATCCCACCGCCACTTATCCAGGACATAAGCGTAGGCCATCAAAGGGAACTTCTCCAATGCAACCCAAAGAAGATGATTCAAGGTCACTTCTGGGCCAGTGTCCAACTTAACCAAGTCCAGACTTTTCAAATGAGCAGGGGAGGTTAGCTGGACAGCCACAATATCGGAAATGGCGTCGTGAAATGCTGGAACAGTTGAAACAGAAAATATTATGGCTACATAGTATAAAACAAAGTCGCTTTCCGCTGTATGTGGTTCCTGTGTATGCTTAGATCTTAAAAACTACGTAATAAGAGATTACGATGCGTTTTTCAAATAGATATAGTAACTCAAGACAAGGCTTATTATGTTTAATATAAGCTTAATATACCGGAAGCAAAGGGAGGGATGGTCGCTAGTGACATAACATAACATCCACCCGTGACCACGAGCGCTGTAAAGAGTCGAGTCTCTAAATAATAAATAACAAAACACGCGAGTTTAATCCGTAAAATAAGTTTTATTTCAAACATACATATTATACCGGAGCCGCTCTTAGAAGACTGATTTGACACTTTTTATTTTATATTTTGCATTTATCCTTGTTAAGAGGAACATATTTAGCGAATAATAAAGAACAACTTTTAAAAATAAGACGTTATTTCAAAATGTCAAATGCACCTAATTATCTAATTATTTGTCTTTTATTACCTAAAATAATTGAATTATAAAAAGAAAACGTAAAATTTCCACTCTATATTACGCTTTTACAAGGTTACGCCGTTTGACACGTTTTCATAGTGACGTAGTGGGTAATACTCACCAGGTATTTTTTTTAAATAGGATGAAGGATTTAATAAGTATTGTATTTTAAAAATAAATATATTTATAAATAAGGAACTTAAATTCAATCTTGGATGTAAATTAATGTTTTTAATAAACATTTGTTATAATTAGACCTTGCTCGGTTATAAAGTGGAAATAACTGTTACTTATATACTTCGGCAATTTTACTGTTGTCCCGCACTAGTGCAGTCAGTCTGACATGTGTCAAATCGGTCAACTTAGAGCGGCTCTGGTATAGTAAACTACTATGTTGTCGTAAACGAAATTGGTGTGTCAGTGGTTTTACTAAGCTTATCAAACTAATGCATTCTCCTTCACTCCCATAGCCTTCTAAGATAGCAGTTGATCATGACTGGAGAGAAGGCAGGTGCAAGATCGGCAACATTTCGTGCATTATGAACATTTCCTGATTTCAAGCTAATGGCCTTGCTTAGTTTGTGTTGCGCTTTGTAGATCAACAAGATAATGTAATTGAAAGCTTTTTAATTAGTATTTTAATGGAAAAAATTAATAAAAAAATATATAAATAAGTCCAAACACGGAACAAACACAAAAAATCATCACGTCATGACTATATGTCCCGGGTGGGGATTGAACCCACAACTCTTAGAATATGTTCCACCGAGCCAGTCAATTGATCTCCTTGTTTTGTTGTGTAACAAAAAGTTCCGAGGTGATACAAAAAAAAACTATAAACTATCATCATCATCATCATCATCAGCCCATATACGTCCCCACTGCTGAGGCACGGGCCTACCTAAACTAGGGCGATAAGGCCTTAAATTATATTTCTTTTTTAATAACTAAAATCTAAGATCTTAGACTTTCGTATTCCATTACACTAAATAAATATTAGTATATAAGGGTCTACACGCTATATTAAGAGTAGCAATACTTAGCTACTTCGGGCAGTAAGTTAATATCGCGTGTAGACCCATAAAGACTAATATAACTAAAATCTGGCTCTCTGGCTTTGTGGCTCTTATCTCCCTGACAAATTTATATGAAGTTGTGTTTAAATGTTGGTACCTGGGTTTGGTCCATCTCTGTATAAAGGAGGCAGATTCCGATAGTGTTTGAAGTACTGCACGTGGCCTAACAGCCTTGCAGCTCGCGATAGCCCCACTACTACATCTGTCACTTTTTCACCGCACCATTTGATTCTGGGAAAATAATATAAAGAGAAATTAGTATGTAGAACATAATATTTTTTAACATTTCGTAATGTTTTCTATATTTTTTTTTCTCATTTATCTCTTAATTTGAACCTGGACTGCGTAAACATGTATTGAAATAGATCAATGCATACAAACTTAGAACATTTGCTTATGTTATGTTTTTATCTATACGTAATACATATTTACTTCAATCAAATCATCATCATCAACATAATCTGTGCCTCCCTAAAATGTTCACCACTCTCATCTTTTTTCTCTACTGGCATTTATGGATTTGATCGTATACTTACTTGTAATTAACTCCATCACACATATCATGACTTGATGGAAGACAATTAGCTGTGGCCATAGTCTCTTTGATATCCTGGTAAGAATCTTTGGCAGACTCGAACCCTATTGATTGGTGGAATTCATCGACGGCGTTGAACAGGTCTTTGGAGTATATTGTTTCATTTTTCAGTAGTTGTGGACGGATGAAGTCTGGGTATATAGCAACTTTAGGGTAGATCGCCTGCCATTCTTGTGCCCACAAATTGCCTGTAATAAATTATTAGAAACCTATGAAGTAAAAATTGCTCAGAAAATGTAGTCAGGCATTTCATTCAAAAACACGTAGCATTTATCCTTACTAATATCCTTACTAATATTATAAATGCGAAAGTAACTCTGTCTGTCTGTCTGTCTGTCTGTCTGTCTGTCTGTCTGTTACTCTTTCACGCCTAAACGGCTGAACGGATTTTGATGAAATTTGGTATGGTGATAGATGATAACATAGAAATGGTTATAGGCTATAAATAATCACGCCATCGTTCTTAGGGGGTAGGCAGTAGGCAAATAACTAAATTGAGTTAGTGATTTTTTTGTCGTTTTTGTTAGGACTTTTGCTCTTTGACGGCTAAACGGCTGAACGGATTTTGATGAAATTTAGTATGGTGATAGATGATATCCTAGAAATGGTTATAGGCTATAAATAATCACGCCATCGTTCTTAGGGGGTAGGCAGTAGGCAGATAACTAAATTGAGATAGTGATTTTTCGTCGTTTTCGTAGGACTTTTGCTCTTTGACGTCTAAACGGCTGAACGGATTTTGATGAAATTTGGTATGGTGATAGATGATAACCTAGAAATGGTTATAGGCTATAAATAATCACGCCATCGTTCTTAGGGGGTAGGTAGTAGGCAGATGACTAAATTGAGTTAGTGATTTTTGGCCGTTTTTGTTAGGACTTTTGCTCTTTGACGTTTAAACGGCTGAACGGATTTTGATGAAATTTAGTTAGGATATAGATAGTAGTCTAGAAAAGAAAGAAAGGTTATTAATATTCTTGCTTTTGTACTTAAGGCGTAGGAAGTAAGCAGAAAACTAATTAAGTTAGTGATTTTTAATCGTTTGTTTTAATAGTTTACCTCATTCACGCCTTAACGTCTGAACGGATTTTTATAAGACTTGGTTAATTTCTAGACACGGACACAAGCTACTTTTTACGGCGGGAAAATTCATAATTTCTGCGGAAATCTAGCGTGATCGTGTCAAGAAGCGCATGACGCCATAGCTACTGAATTATTATTAAGACTTCAAGTTAGTATTTGGTCACTTTTCTAACTTAGAAGGTAGGTAGGCGCCATAATTTAGGGAATTTATGATAAAATTTTGATGCAACTGTCTTTATCTGTCAGTTTTACTCGGATCGAAACTTAGCGACATTACATCACCCTACTTAACTTATATGGTGGCAGGTAGCTGTTAAGGAGTAACGTAGACTACCTTTAAGTTTAAAAAAATCCACGCGAATTAAGTCGCGGGCACAGCTATATATTATATAGAGATAGAGATATACCCGAAGCGAAGCGAGGGCGGGTCGCTAGTATATTATATACTTAATATAAAAGGAGGTTGATTTTTTTTCCAAATTACTTAAAAAGTGCAAAAGCAAAAATGTTTTATTTTTTAACGACAGGATTTGTAAGGGTAACTAAAGCAACCAGATTGATAAGTACAATGGCAAAATTTAGAAAAAAAACTACAATCTTTAAATTTTTATTAGACATCAGAATAACAGACTAAGTCAGTCAGTTGGTTAGTAGGTACAGAATATTATATTACAATCAACTCACCCAAAATATGAGCTGGAATCAAATTGTCTTTACTTTGGAAGGCCTCCTTGTAAACGTTCTGTAACTTTATCCGAACATAATCATGCAATGAATCGTAAAGCGGTTTTATTTCATGCCAAATCCTATCGACTGTCTCCAAGAAATGATCATCTTCGAAAGCATAACGCCACATATCCCCTGCATCAGTAAAGTTCTCTGACTCTGCAACTCTGTTCATTCTAATGACGTAGTCTTTGAAGATAGGCCGGATTTTCTTGCCTGTTGTGTCACGGTAGACTTTCCAGTAATGTGCTAGTTCTTTTGTATCGTTACTCGTTTTGAAAATTGTAATTACATCTGGAAATAACAAAATTAAAGTCAATTAAGTGCTGATAGGACTCTATCCATACGGTGTGTGAATAAAATAATTTTTATGTAAACATTAATGAGGCAAAGCAATATTTTTTCTTCTCATCCAATAAGTCCTTGTTAGTCTGTGATAGTTCTTCCTGTTACAATACTAGACGGAAAACCCTGCTATTATTTATCGATTAGAAATAAAGGAAAACTAACCACTCATGGTTCGTACCGAATCTTCCGAATTGCATGTTGTCACGTTATATGCACACACTGTCACCCTACTCCAGATTCGCTGCATCGTGTCTATTTCTTCTCTTTGCTGCAACATTATGAAATGTAAGGCTTAGAATACAACGAAACAACTTAGCATACTTCCAGAGGATAAATACATCTTCGCATTCATCATAGTTATGTGCATTTTGTCAAAACTCGAAGAATTTAACAGGGCAATAATTCATTTTTTTAATATGTTACCATCTTTTATACAATGTTCATACAACAATTCGAATTTGAATTTAAACTAGGTATTTCTAAACCAACCTTGCTTTGGGGCATCTGAACATTGGTCCCCCGCTCTTTGATAATTCGTAGCTTCCTCTGTAATTTAGGGTCATTCATGATCTGTTCGTCATCAAGATATTTTCTCTTCAATATATTCCAATACTGCTTTTTAATCTCATCCTCTTCTGCCGCTATACGCACCTATTAAAGAGTGTTATTATTCATACATTTTATTGAGGAAAACTTATTATAATCAGGCGCTAAGACCTTCATTAATGATTTGTAATAATTACTAGTAGAAAATACCTACAAACATATCTAAATGTATTTCCTAGTCATATGTTAGATATTAAATAGTCGTAAGATCTGATGAATTTTAATGCAAACTATCAATGTAATTACTTACTTACCATCCTATTCTTTTTGCCTTCATTATTAATGTCTGTGACATACGACCACAGAGCTTGTTGAGATGTTTTACAAATATCTAAGCTCAACTTATCCATTTCATCCATAAAAACTTCTAACGTTATATTATCTTTGTCCATATCTTCTAATTTCGCTTTGAAACTATCAATCTCATCATTTTTTACTATTACGGAATTGGGATCTAGGATTGTCTTCATGGCGTCATCTAAAAACTTTTTGTCTTTGTCTTCCATGTCTGTTTCTATTTCGTGCCCGCTCTCGTCTGACTGATCCAATGTTTTGTTTCCTTTCGGTAAACTTTTGTCGTCCGCAGACATATCTGATGTTGGGTTCGGTGGAAATTGCACGGCCATTGTCACCGCAAAAGTAGCGATAAACGTGAATTTCTGAAACAATGCATGCGAACGTTACCCTACCTACTGACAAGTAACGAAATTATAAACATGTGCTTGGTGACGGTACTGACGGTATTGTACGAAATATTGGCTTTTACACAGCATATTGACTTCTTGTCATTTACTAGGAAATACAATTTACATTGGGCTCTTTCGAATGTATTATGTGTTGAAGTTATACATGCCATTATACGAAGTCATAAGTGCGATGCATTTTTTTATTAAGTCATACGTATTGAGCAAATTTTGCGCTGAATACAAAAAGCATAACTTACATTTAAAAAAAAACAGTTAAGAAGATACCACTATAGCGTAATATGCTTCAATTAGCAATTCCTACTTAATTGTTTATTCTAGTAACAAAAGACTTGTTGATTGCCGGATGCTGCATAGATCGTCGGTGTAATATTCACGATACGGTTGTGATAAGCCCAAAGGACAATGATGTTATACATAAGATCCTCTGCACGAGAATACAATTTAACAATAGTCCTCCTCGCCATTAAATAATAGCTACATCCTCATCGCTATACATACTTCCCTACTGGACCATACAATCAACTGCATAGCTCATAAGGCAAGTCATATGATGAGCATTATAATAATTAGCAATTTCAATGCAGGACCTTGTCGATGCTTTCAAAATGTTAATTCATCAGTACACATGCATGTGGAGATGTTTCATGCTGTGACACATTCTTTTCTTAAGTTTAGGTTTTAAACAGTGTCAGTTATTTTTATCTGTATCTGTACTATAGTCTTATGGGTATACTGAACCTAATCACTAATTCGGCAGTGATATATGACAAAGATTATCAATGTTCTCTGTTACCGTTTTATGATGATGATCATCAGATCATGTGATGGAATTAACTATAGTTTATTTTATGACGTAACGTTATACATTTAATCGGTCATTCGGTCTAGTCTCTTTCATCATCAGCCCATATACGTCCCCACTGCTGGGGCACGGGCCTACCCTAAACTAGGGCGATAAGGCCTTAGTCGACCACGCTGGCCAAGTGCGGGTTGGTCGACTACACAACCTTAGAATTTCTTCGTAGGTGTGCAGGTTTCCTCACGATGTTTTCCTTCACCGTTAAAGCGTCGAATGATGGTACATATGAATTTCGAAAAACACATCAACCTGGCGGGGTTTGAACTGGCGACTTCTCGCATGGCAAGCAACGACCTTAACCACTCGGCCATCGACGCTTTTAGCTAGTCTCTTTACCCAATAGTATTCTCGCCCAAATTCTCCTAAGCTAGAAAATGTTTAATATCACATTTCTTGCACATTGTTATCAAGTTTACCACTACTCTGTAGGTTAACGATTGTGTAGCAATTGGAATAATGGTGCAGCATTCAACTTAGCCTGATAAGTGACCAGTAACTGTGTTATGCCTGTGCACTTGTAAACAATGAAATTGGTACAAAGGTAAATTAGGTGTATTTATTTCATATTTGCTTGGCAAACATTCCCTTTATCGGAAAAGAATATTATGTGTGATTTTATTGACACTTAAGTGTTTAATATTCAATGTTACCTAAGTCACGCCTCGATATTAAGTCATTCCTTATCAAGAATTACTAAACAAATTGCTGTAATTGTTAACTATTTCTAAATGTTTTGCTATCAGTGAAATTCAATAGGCGTGACGACTGGGTCAAAATCTTATTATTCTATTTAGTCCGTAAGTTAGTTTATACAAAAATATGGGACACGTATTTTTTTGTTTTCCAATTGATACTTCTGGAGTGGGGGCTTGTGACGTCACAGTTACGCAAAAATTGTACCTAAACGTAACGTCATACGAAACTTCTAAGCACTATCTATATCTTCATAATTTCTTGTTTGTGAAACAAAATAAAAAATACGAGTACAATATTTTTAAATAATCTAAATAACGGACTAATTATATTTTTTTAGTCGTCTCGCCTATTATAAGTATGTCATATTTTTAAATTGTCAAACTTGTGAAAACACAACAGCTGACTTTGAAAAATAAATATCCAATCAAAAACATAAATGTGAAATGAGAGCCAAGTTCAATATTATGATAATTGCCTTGGTTGTTGACTTCAACGACAATAGAAGTGAGATCTAAATGGGTGCCAAGTTCAATGGTCAACCCTAAAATTTATTTGTAAGTAACACTATAACATACCTATCATATCTTCTTATAACATAAGATAATGTATGGTTGTAGCCTATGAAGGTCTGTCTTGGCTAGTTTCTATAAACTATGTAGTATTATTATGTTCACTCGCCAGTTTCTACCAACAATCCAAATTTTCGTAATTATAAAATGAAAACTACCCAAGCCTTACCTTCATAGGCTACCACCATACATTATCTTATGTTATAAGAAGATATGATAGGTATGTTATAGTGTTACTTACAAATAAATTTTAGGGTTGAGCATTGAACTTGGCACCCATTTAGATCTCACTTCTTTGTCGTTGAAGTCAACAACCAAGGCAATTATCATAATATTGAACTTGGCTCTCATTTCACATTTATGTTTTTGATTGGATATCGTACTTTTTGTAGAAAAGTATATATCATCGTAACGCCGTGGGTCCTTTTGAAAAGGACAAATTCAAAACTAAAACTAGACTTTATAAAAATAAAACAATTGAATAAGTTACTGTATTTTCCTACGTTTACGGGGTATAACTCTAAGTAATGAATATGAAAACCGACTATAAATACCTACTTTTAATTGTAAATAAGTAAGTATACCTAAATATATACTTAGTGCTCTGCCTTCCCGGTATATAGGCGTGATTAGGCAATAATTAGGTGAATGAAATGAAATAAAATCCGTTTCGAAGTCGACCGGTTGCTGTTACCACCATACAGTTGCGTAAAACCCGCCAATTGACTCTGACCTATCTCGGTCAGGTCGCGTTCAGGATCAGCACTGTACGAACCGGAGCCAGGGGCCATTGCTGCGGCAAGCGCCGGACCAGTGGAGTCTTAGCGGCGGTATTGTGCGGGCGGAGCGGGTCAGCCCGCCCGCCAGGGAGAGCCGTAGAAACGGTAGTGCCTTCCGTTCGGCGGATTGGCCAACTCCGACCCGCACAGCTCAATACCAATGCGAGACTCCATGCCTTGTCTCGTTGTTGCCGCAGCAGTGGTCTCCTCTTTCACGTCCCCATTGCCCTCTCATATCAATGTTCCGGGAGGGTGGGGTAAAACGGCTTTCAGGGTGAGTGCGACAGGCTCAATATGGTATATTGTGCCTGTCGACCTCATATTTGGATCTCACTACCGCTTACCATCAGGTGGAGTGAGGTCATCTTGTTAGCTCATTATAAAAAAAAAAATTGCCAGTTTTTTATTTTTTCCTTTGTATTCATGTAATTACCTATCTGCATACCAAATTTCAACTCTCTAGGTCATTTGGAACTGGGTTAGAATTTTGATCTGTCAGTCAGTCAATGATAAAAATGAGGATTTTTGGACATTAATATCTAAATAACTGTTTGAGATAAGCTTATGAAATTTGGAACACATATTTATCTCGCAAGTCACAATATATGAGCCAAATTTGATACGTTTATGTGAAATAGTTTTTGATTTATGAGGGGTTCAAAAGTGGTTCCAAATGGTTCGTGTAATATTACACACGGTGCGGCTCGCCAGTTCTGTTTCTTGAACTTGGCTTGACACGCTACCGCGTGTCTAGATGTACAAATCAGAAACCTACCTAGCTTTTCTTATAAATATGAATATAATATTTCTTTGCTTATTATTCTTATACAGAAGCTAATTTCGACAAAAATGTACCCTATATTTGTTTACCTATGAGTGAACTAGTGTGCACCGACCGACACAAATCACATTCTGTTGTAAACCCGAATCCAGCAATTCACGAGATAATGGATAACATTGTAGGTACCACAAAAAAATATCATTTCTAAAAAAATTACACACCAAAATACCTACAAATACAGTCATTATGATACAGGTATCGTCCAAACGCAACCTCGAACGCACAGCACCACTACATCTTTGTTAATTCACCACTAATACACTGTTGTCGGCCCAGATCCGCGCTGTTTGTGAATACTGTTCGAGTGTTTGCTCGTTTTGTGGTGAATTTTTCAGATTTCAACAATCGAGTGGGTATTTTGTTTTGAAAACGTGTGGCGGCTCGCGAATGCGTGCGCGCTGTGGGCACGCTTGTATCACGATCGTGGCGTGGACGCATCGAAACGCCCGACTCGATTCAATGGGCCGTTCTCGTGCGACCGGAAACGGCTCCTAACACCTTATTATCATCCTTTGTTATCAATTAACTCTTTGATTAATAATTATTGGTTTGTTCATTGAGTGAATGTAACCTGTCACAGTGTCATGTCACTGTTAAACACTACATACCTACTCTCGCAAGTGTTCATGCGTATTTTATTAATTACATAATATTTACTAATGAAGGCATTATTTACTTTTCTGTACGATTTAATTAAATAATTATAACAAAAACATTCTTAATTATTGTTTAGCAAAGAAATGCATTTTATATGACAAATCTAAGGACTTCTTACTTTGCCTTTACTAAGGACGTCAGATTTTATTTAATTTTAATTGAAGTTTATTTAATTACCGATGATGGATTTCATGATTAAACTGACACAATCCGAAGCAATCAACATGGTAATTTGCATTTGGATACTGATCCATCCGGCTAGAACGGAATAGATGACTAAAAAACTAATTAGTTACATTTTAGTTTGAAAATTTGGACACTTATATTTTATTTTGTTTCACAAACAATAAATGATGAAGAAAATATGATGCTTAGAAGTTATGATCACCGTTAGTATTTTGAAGAATAAGTGCGAAAAAGTGACTCCACTAGGTACAAAAAGTTTGATGAACTAGGTATTACCTATAAATCATGAAAAACCATAAGTTACAGTACGTACTATCTTTTTCTACACTTAATTACGAACTTAATAGAATTATGTATATTATTTTGACCTAGTCGTCATCCCTATCTAGGAAGGCATTCATGGTGACATGAAAGTAAGCTCGACTTTTTATTAAAACCGAGTTTGTCTGTAGGTAGATGATATAAAAATAGAAAAAAAACAATAATAATTTTTAATATATTTTAATAACCACAACACATTACAAATACTAGATAAACATGTTCAACTGAAATAGATGATTGTATCTTAATCGCCATGGCTCTTAAGGAACGAAGCTAACATTTCTGCCCCAGCCCGGTCTATTTCGTCGTAACCATACGGTCCTAGGGCCTTTTTGGACCGGTCAAACCAATTTGTGACGTTTTCGAACTGGCTGAAATCATATCCAAAAGCCTGGAAACGAAAAAAATAAATTTAATAAATTTTATGTGCATGAATTTTGTAAGCATGTCGAGAATACTAGTTTAGGTATTTTCTACTTGATAAAGAGACCCAGAGGTTAATGTTAAGCACTATATAAGTAGAATGTAAGTCAATATACAGTTAGTCACAATATATGTTATCAACAAGTGAAGTCATCTTTAACTGAAGTCTCCCGGTCCCATCTTTACGTTAAAATGACCAGAATTGTGGGAGATTTTCTAGAAAGTTGGTAACTATTCAGCCCGAGTCAGAAAATAGGAGCGTTGTTGTTAATTCGCTTTCTAGTACGAAAATAAGTTGATCCATTGGTCCTTAATAACAAAAATCGAAAGGACAACATTAATATGTTGCGAGACTAAATACATAGTAATTTCGAGTGGGAATTGAACCCACAACTCGAAGCGCAAGAGACCAGGGCCTTATACCGGTTCTTGCCGGCCTGGATCTGAAAGACTTATTATTATATCTTCCAATATGTTATTTGTATTCAAAAGAAATTAGATACTTACATCTAAACAGGTAAAGGTGACGATAATAGAAATATCGGCCAGCGTCATATTTTCGCCTGCTACAAACGCCCTGCCTTCCAACATTTTGTTCAGGTAACCTATGGCTTCATCTAGCTTCGCCTTTTTTTCTTCGTCCATCTGTCCACCACCCATAATCAGCGGGCCCTGAAAAAAATAATAGGAATGACTTATTGTCTAATCGATTATGGTAATGGCCTATCTCCAAGGATCTAAGCCACCTAATTGCAAGACATAATACGAGTATTACTGTGTACAAATGTATGCCAACACAAGTATATTTGTTCAAATCAAGTCAAAGTTCCCGTTCAGAGGGCCTACCATGAGGTGGCTATCGAAAACTTACGTACGTTAAAACCTATCGAGTTGTTTTTTTCATATGGCCGATTTTAGTTCTTCGCGTAACCACCAGCGGCGCTGTACAAGTTTTTCATAGACATATTCACGTAGGCGATATCGAGTGCGTAAGTTTTAAACTCATGGTAGCCACACAGGTGGGTTCCATGAATGTGAATATTTTCAATTTAAATATTTACAAGTCAAAATGATTATCGACATTTCGTTATTAGTGCAAAATAATACATGATTCACAGTTAAAAACAGACTGCTGTCTTAATTTTCAAAGGCAATAAATAAAATGTTTACGAAAGTAATACATATTACTTAAACCATTTTTAATGATTATTTACGAAATGAGCGCTAACTGTTTCTAGTTCAGTCGAATTACTGAGGCAATTAGCACGTAAGTATGAACTTACTATCGATCGACATTGTTTACTTAGAATCACTTACATTCCCTGCCTGTGACATGCAGTTAGGAATATGGCACATACTCTCGTAAACAGAGGATAATTTATAAACCAGGCAACGTAAGTACAGTAAGCAACAGGAGTTAATAAATATTGACATGGCTCGAAGTCAGACTTTACGGTTGAGGGCCATCCGCTCCCCTGCAAGTCCGGTGATGACGACGAGGCAACTCTAAGCTATGATTGACTATGATTATGACAAGCAGTTCCATTCCGTAGAAAAATGGCATGATTATTTTAGAATAGAATTTAATTAAGATATATCTAATTTACTCAATATGTACTTATTTAATGAAAGAAGAAACTAATGACGGAATTTATTGATAAGGATTTTTATAAAACATTATTTTGGATTCTATCTACAGATACTAAAATTTCAAAAAATTACTCTATATGCCTTGTACGTGTCAAGTTGATCTCTTTACTTATTGATTTTGAATTAGTATCATTTACACATTACATACTTATTTATAAATGGTTAATATATTTTTTTGCTGACTTTCATCGATCCAATTACATATCATAAAATCACAACATAGTACTCGTATAGGTACGGTTCCAAGAGTCGTGGGTTCAATTCCCACTCGGGACAAATATATTTAATAACACCCCCATCCGTGTCTGGGGGTGTTATTAAATACATTTGTGTATCCACTGTCGTATCTGATTTCTGTAACACAAGTGCTTAAGCTACTTACCACGGAATCGGATCGATGTATGTGATGTTGTGAAATATTTATTTATTTATTTATAGATATAGCAAGTCACTTCCCGTGTCTGTCTGTCTCTATGTATAAAAATAAATAAATGAATAATAAAAATGTGTTTATTATACCTTAAAGAAACCTATTATGAGAGTATGCTGAAATCTTTAAAACTACACAACGGATTTTGATGCGGTTTATTTTAATAGATAGGAAAAGGATAGAAGACGTATTTAAGAAGAAGGTTTTTATGAATACCCGAAACGAAACAAAAGCACAAGTGAACAATAAAACTTACATAAAGGTTGAGGTATCTCATGAAAAGTGTCCCAAGGTCGAAGTTCAGCCGCTGGTCTACCACTGCCCTTTGACGAGGATTCTTTGGGTACAAAGAGTCGTCTTTTCCATACGCGTTGGCTAAGTAGGTCATGATTGCTCGGCTGTAAGCAAAATACTCAACTGTTGAATGTAATTTTTACATAAAGAAGAAATCATTTAACTTTAAAAATTTGACGAGCAGCAAGTATTGGTAGTTGATTTGATAAAAAATGAACACTGTTTAGCAGAAGATTACCTTTCCCATAAAATGAACCCGCTATCATCCATTGTTGGTATCGTATGTTGGGGATTCATCTGCAAATGGAGAATACATCATCAGATATCAGTAACTAGTAATGAATTGAAAATGGAGTTAAATATCAAATTTCGCAATAGTTATAAAACATATTATAGAAAGGCGCACATTTTCCGTCGTGGCTAGACAGAACCAAACCTAATTACAGTAGTTCGATAGAAATATCAACTATTGAACATTTATCACTGCACAGAATTGAGCCGAAGTTTCAACTAACAAAGTCGTCAATGTAGACAATTTCTTCGACTTCAAAATAATATTTTACCTTTAGGAACTCCGGCGTCAGATGTTCACCTTCCATTAGATTGGTGACCACCAGCTCCAAATCGATGCCCATGACCCTGGCAGCCATCATCACGGCCCGGCAAGGCGGTGATGGTGGAAAATAGTACAGCTTGATCGGCTGGGTTGGCATCTTGCTCTTCGATCTGGCTACAGCGTTGCTGAAACGATAAAGCATGTGTTACAAAATTGTTTTAAACAGGCATGCATATGGTATGAAGGTTCAAATGCATCCGATCTCTTTGCTTTTTTGCTGCGTTGCTGTTTACATATACATATAGATACAATTTTTTTTTATCTTTTCTACTTTATGTTTTAATCTGTGTATAATCATATTATATCTAAATCTTATTATTTTTAATCGTAATTTATGTAATTTTAATATGTTAAGATTATTTTAATTTGACTAAAATGTCGATGTCAACCAGACCAATCACATCGATACTTTAAATCTCAAATGGCGTAACCACCAAAACACTACTTTTCAGGAGAGCAGAAAAACAAAAAAAAAAAGTTTTTTTTTAATTCATAACTTTATCAATTTTAATACAATGAAAATGTTTTATACATCAAATTTCTTAGAATTTTGAGATAAAGGCTTCAGTAGGAACTCTTTGTACCTAAATCTTATATTTAAGAAACTAGAAGTCGGTTACGAATTGTGAAAAAATTACAAAAAGGCGTTTACGCCCCATAAAAATCACGATTTTTAAGAGGTGAAGGTCGTATCTCCAATAAAAAAATGTTTCTTGTGCTCTAAACTAATTTAATAATAAAATAAAACGTAAAATATTCACTCTGTATTACGCTTTTACAAAGTTACGCCGTTTGACACTTTTTCATAGTGACTCAACGCGTAATTTTCAGAATTGGATGAAAAATTTTGGAATATGGGAAACTTCACTAAGATTTTTACGTATCTAAATCGATTAATTTTGTCATTTGAAACCCCCGCTGATGTGTATTCACCATACATTTATCTATGTATTCAGCCATTTGCGTACTTGTGCGCATAGATTACGTTCCTCGGTGTATTTATTATTTTTTGTGACCGTTACGTTGACTTTGGCGCGTTATTGGTCTTTGATTCTGATTTGTGTTTGGACATTGATTTAAAATGCCGAAACAAGGAAAAGCAATAAATAGCCAATGTCTCCGCAATCTTAATCCCCCCGCGCATCAATACTAACAATAATAATGACAATCATGTGTTCAGCGATGTTGGGTGTAAACGCCTTTCTTTTGTATTGCAATTTCGAAAAATAGCGTGTCTTACGAGTTACACCAGAAAATTATGTCACTTACACCCTTTTTTTTTTGACATTTTTTTCACGTCACAATAATTTCTAGGGGCGTAAACACCAAGTAAATTAGACAAAGACTTTTACGACCTGTTTACCTTATGAAAAGTGTTCAAATCTATAAAAAACATTGGGTCGTTATAACCTTTTTTTTGCGAATTTGAGGATTTTAAATATACAGATCGATAGAGAAAAAAAAACTGAATAAAACTGCATTAAAAAGTCATTTTGACCAAATTGGCGGTTACGCCATTTGAGATTTAAGGTAGCGACATGCAATTTACCATAACCAAATAACATAAAATACATCTTCTGATTTTTAGCGTTTTGCCAACTACCTCATCAAGCAAGATCAAACAAACACTAGTACAATTAGTAATACCTAATACAACCAAACATGAAAAGAAACAAATGCAAGAATGAGAAAATGAAGGAAAGCCTGGTTAATTAAAAGCTTTTGTATATTTGTATATTGTATATTAATTAAAATTAGTTATCCATGGAAATTTACAATAAGTTAATTTATATTTATCAACGAAGATAATACTTTTTTTTAAATAAAATTTTATACAACATCAGTGACATTGATCTGATCCCCTGGTAAGTAGCACTTGTGTTACAGATATCAGAATCAAGAGTGAATACACAAATAGTACCTACTTAAAAATATTTTATTTATTATATTAAACACCGATGTTCGTCACACAAATGTTTGTCCCGGGTGGGAATCGAATCCACGACACTTGGAATCGTAGGTAGTCATTCTGGGGCACTTACCTGATTTCCACCGATCCAGTTAATATAAGTAATACATTTTACGGTTCTCTATTTCATCTCATAAAATTTTTATCCATAATTTTACATCTCATAATGTTTTATGTCCGAATCATTATTTGCCCGAATGATCATTATCCCTAACTACATTTATCATAATATCACTTGCCCTAAAATCGAAATCCCTAAATATTATTTACCCTAAAATCTTTTGCCATAAATATCACAATCTATAAAGTTTAAAAGACATAAAAGGCTTTTCCATAAACGTCATAAGTCCGAAAGTACTAAAGGTCCTAAAATGTTTTGCTATAAATATTACAATCCATAATTTGTGAAATGCACAATGCTATTCTATAATTTGTTACAAATCCTAAATATTCATTTGGCAAACGAGACATTTAACAACAGTACCATCTTACAAAAACTGACTTATTATGTGTGACGAACATCGGTATATATAAATATATTTATTTTTATTTGTGTATCCACTGTTACATAGAAATTAAACAGTAGTAAATATTTTCTGGCGCTTCGCCGGCCGCTGCCGCGGCACGCTCGCTTCGCTCGCTCGGCTCGCGCGTTTTATGGTCACCAGTTCTAACCTAACCTAACCAAAATTCTAACCTTACCTAACCAAATTTATCAAAATAATGATTTTCCAAATATTGTGTTTTAATTTGACCCGTACCATATCTATTATCAGATCGATTAATAAAAGAAACATTTGTCAAATAAAACATTTTATCAAACTTTTTAGACCAATAGTAGTTTGGTATGATAACTCAGTTGTTAAATATTCATTTTGAAAAATAATTATTTGTAAAATGAAAATTGAACTGTTGTCAAAAAGTAAGTCATTTATAAAATGATGATTTGACGAAACCATTTTTTGGCCAAACATTTTTTGAATAAAACAAAATTATAAATAATAATTCATAATTCGGACTAATAATATTATAATAAAGCTCCATTCGTAGTAACGAACATTATACTATGTAACACTTCGGGCATTCAACTTTATAGCAAGTAATTTTAGGAGATTTGATTATTATAGAACTCGATATTATGACAAAAAATGATTAGAATTAAAGACAATTAGGGATTATGAAATTTCGTACATTCGAACATTATGGATTTTGATGATTATAGCAAACGTGTTAGGGATTTTGATTTTCGGACAAACGATTTTCGGATAAGAAACAGACTCCCACATTTTACTATTTATTATTCCATCACTAATGTTAACAGACGCCACAATTGCTATTGTTTTAGTCCAGGAGTACGTTGAGAAAATCGGAAGCTCGTCCTTTCGAGCTTACGCTAAAAGCCTTCTTTTAGCGTAAAAATAACACATACCTTAAACTACCTATAGAAAGCTAACCACAACCCTTGTGTGAATGAAAAGTGTCGAAATATTTTAATTAGAAATGTTCAGTTGATTTTATGTTAATAATGGGCGAAGTCCAATGATTGCATGATGCCTTCAAACACCCTTCACACACAACACTCGAAAGACGAAACTCACCCAAATAGACATATTGACACCAATATCACAACAGACAAAGGTATTGTTTTCATATTTGATAAGCTCCTTTAATTATTACAGTCGATCAATAAGTTTTTTGGAGGCTCGTAGATAATTCAGTGGCGGCACCTGATTTTCCTGAGGTTAAAAAAATTGTAGTTTTTTCCAAACTTATTCCGCTATAACGGACAGTCTTTACTCTCATGAGTTTTCATCCACACAATTTTGCCGGGAGAATTTTAAAGCTTTAGTTTAATAAGCTCAATAGATACCTATATTATAAGTCCATAATAATAGTTTATAAACAAAAATAAAATAATAAACCGAAACATTCACGGAAAACTTCTGAAACGACAGTTGAATAATGATTTAACATCTTATTAGACGATAAACAAGGTTCTAATTTCGATTCTCCGTTAACAAGTATAACCATATTTATTCGGATTTTATTTCAGGAAAAACTCTAAATTATATTTATATTCAGGCATAAAATCTCTATCATTTTATTTATTTTTTATGAGTAAGAGGAAAGTTGCGCTAAATAAAAATTATCGAAAAAATCTAAGCGAACTATATGGCCATTAAAACCTAACTGACTGTAACTTTCTAGACAAAAATAATACTAAATTAAAAAAAAACAACTATATGCGTTTGTTTTTTTAAAAATACCAAACTCACTTAGCAGCAGCAGCCTGTATCTTTTCCACAGCAGTTTTGTCCATACATTGACCCAGTTTGAATCGAGAACACACAATCCCAAACCGAAAATACAAACCAAATTTATTTAAAACAAATGAAGTTTTCAGAACTGTCTAGAACAAAGGAGGTCGAAGTAAGCAGGTGTGACCTTGGAAGTTGCAATGCAGTGCAATCCCATAGAGCACGGTGGACAGACTGAGAAGTGATTTGTAACAACACATTTATTATTGTGGCAGCCTGTTATGACTGCGGTGGTCATGGTAACGCTGGGCGGGACCATCGGAACACCAAGTCACTGTGACAAGCCAATCATATCTGTTAGGAGTCGCTTCCAGAACTACGGCGGTGTTTTTTTTTTCTGATGGCTAGTTAAAACTAAAGTTCTGAAAGACTGCTTTTGCTTACCGTAGCGAATAGCTTTTTTTATCATTTTATCCACATTCTTATTCAGATTTGGAGTCTGCCCTATGCTTTGTTTACATATTACTAGCTGTCCTGCCCACAAAAAGCTTTTAGTTTGCCATCCCTTTTAAACCCGATGTAATCGTTTTAATGTTATGCAAGCAAAATTAAAAAATAATAAAAACAAATAAGGAACCATCCAATTTGGTAGTAGATTGGAAGTAGTGACCAAAGATACCACAATTAATTTTGAATTATAGATTAAAACGCTACGGTAGTCCTAAAGTAGTTAGTAACTTGTAGTTTAGTTATATTTATATTCAACTTGTTATTGGTACATAATGTTCCACAATGAACTTGAGATACAATAAAGATAACTTGTCGAAGTTAATAAAGATAGGTAATTCAAAGAAGAGTCCTTGAAATACATATATTGTGACACAATCGACAGACTACACCCTAATTCCATTCAAACATTGTACGGACTTTGTATGTCTCATACCATGAACGACAGCTCTAAAGATAAACGGATTCAATTAGTATGACTGACTCATACAACCACTTGTGCTCGGCGGGAGTTAGTGACTCATATACATTATGATAAAAGAGACGTCGCAACACCAAGTCATTTTTCGAAAAGGTTTGCAAGATTAATTCAACGTCCTCGCGTCTTAAAAAAATGGAAATAAAAATATGAAAATAAAATATATTTTCATATTGTTCTTTTACTGCCCAGAATCTTACTCAAGGTATTCAAAATTAAGAAGATTCTAATTAAATATAGAGTCACATAATAACAGTAGTATTGCAATGTACTAAGGGAGTAGTATAATTACTACTTGTATTTAATTTGGAATCAACTTTCGTCAGTTCATTCTCCGTCATAATCAGTCCGACTTAATAATCTGTATATTTTGATAAGCCATATATCTCTTAAAACTCCTAAAATAAGAGTTATTTCTGTATACTTACTAGGTAGGTGCACTGCACTAAAATCAAAATAGTGAGGAGTCACTGGTAACTAAAAACAAGTATGAATGTACTCAAACATAATAACAAGATAATTTTAGTCGTTGTTTAGCACATGGATGCACTCAGATAAAGATAAATAAACATTATCAGAAATTGTAATCATTATCAATAAACATTATCAGAAGTTAAAATCGCATTTCTGACAGTGGAAAGATGGTTTTCTATAGCCACCACTCTAGATATAGACATAAAGTGTCTGTATATACCGATTTTCATGACAAGATATAATTTTACTATGACGTCCATAGGATACACAATTACACATACCTGCAGTCTTGCATGTTCATATTATACAACCATTGACATTGGCTGTAAATTAATAGGCCATGTATAATATTAAATTTAGATCTCACTAGCGCTTACCATCAGGTGGAGTGAGGTCATCTTGTTAGCCTTTTATAAAAAAAAAATTGTTTAATTTTTCAGGTACAGTGCTATTGCCAAAGGCCTCAGGTTTCATCATATGCGTTCCCACTTTTGGGGCACGAGCCTGCCCCAAACTTGGGCGATCAGGCCTAAGTCAACCACGCTGGCCAAGCGTGGATTGGTCAACTTCACACAACCTTAGATTTTATTTCCAGGTGTGCAGGTTTCGCCACAATATTTTCCCTCACAGTAAGAGCGTCGAATAAACGTGCATGTGAACTTTAATTTTGGAACACATTGTTATGTGGCGGGGTTTGAACTGGGTACCACTCGCATGGGAAGCAACGGCCTTAACTACTCGACCATTGACACTCGGACCACCTCGTGTACAGAAGGAAGTCTCCCTATAGGAACGGTAATAGGTAATAACTAGGCTAGCATACATTTAACATCTGCCATAGGTTAGGTGTGATCATAAACTATTTAGATTTTTATTCTATCTTATTCTTTTAGAATATCCTCAAAAAGTGATGACACACATCGGCGTTAGCTTCTTTTGGACATGAACTTTAACAAAAAACGATGACGAAAGCCTTATCTCTTAAAAAACTCGCAATCTCTTCAACTGAAACCATCAGATTACCTGGTAATACCTAATTACAAACATGTAATTTGCTCATACTGGCTTGCGTGCTATAAACATTACCGTAAAGGTATATTTACTGATATCATGTTCCAGTATCGCATGACATACGATTGAACTCAAGGCCTATATTTTTCCATCTGAAAGGGTTTCAACGTGATCTACCGTAGAATTTATCAATACACATTATATAGACTGGTACATGATCATGATCAAAATCGTGACTCAAAAACTAAAACAGGACTACTTAACGTGTGTTTAAATTATGTAAAAACCTGTCGCGATGTCGGTTAAAGCTAAGTTGGTAAGCGTTTTTGGTTTATGGAACGACCTAGGGTCGTATTAAGTCCTCTTAATTCCAGTCATTTTAAAAATAGCCATAGGTAGCTATATGATAAAGAGCTTTTGTTACTATACTTCTTTTTTAAATTTACATAGATGATGGAGGGGTTATATCAGTCTGTATGGTTCCACAACCATAACGCACGACTAAATATACTAGAAATACGAACTAAGTCGAATCCCATTCTTAAACTGTCTGGAATTAAGAAATAGGAAGGATGGAATACGCCCCCAGATTGGATAAAGATTATCTTACCCCCTAAAATATATCTTATTCACAGTTACTCTTTTCAGAATAAGTTAAAATGATAGTAAAAGACACGACACGAAATCAGCCCTCCTTTTTTATAATTTGCACCTGTGAAGCTAAATATGTATTTTTTTTCTTTTACTGTCCAGCAAAATAACAAAGTATAAAGTTTACAGATATCTGCTCTGGGCACATAATGTTCACGTAGATAGGTAATAACATAGAATCTTTGTAAAGTGTACACTAGTTATCGTCAACGAATTAACTAATAGTCCATAATAAGCACCGTTTCTAATGCATGCTTTGACTTTGAGTGACCTCGCATCATCAAATCAAATGCAAGTGCATTGTGTAAGCTGCAAATGATGTAATTATGCACTCTTACTAATTAGTTATTTAGATATAAGCTCGTACACGTAAACAGGTGCTATTTCTAAAAATAGCCAATCAATTCGTTTACAGCACTATCGTCACATCTGTTGTCTTCTCATCTCCGATATCCCCGCTCATTGCCAAACCTTTATTTTCTAAAATTTATTTATATAAAAACCGAGGACCTGCTTTTTTGAAATTTCTTAAAACGGCGAATTTGATTCTTGAATTTAAAGCTAAAAAAAACTACAAATATTATGACTTCATACTGTGGCTACAGTTTGTGTACTTGTTTAACATTAATTATTGACTTTAATTGAGAGTAATTATGACAATAATTATCCTGTTAATTTATAATTAGACTCAAACATCAAAATATGTACTAATCCTATGAAACAATATTAAGAGTTGGAATAACGTCTATCATTTAGTACCTACTACATAAATGTAAATGAAAAAAAAATTAGGTACTAGTATTTAGGTAGATAAGCAGCCTTTATTCGCTTATTCTGAATGCTACTATTGGAATAATAAGTACTTACTAAGATTGTAATTTATGTACTGGTTATTTTTAGAATACAAGCCTTTAGTAAATAATTAATATAAATAAATCAAAACTACAAATAGAAAATAATTTATTGAGACAATTTAAAACACGGCACTTCGTTCCCTACATAATTCACTAATATTAATTGTTACATTGAGAAGTATTTACTTACGCATCTTTTAAAGTCTTACAAGTAAAGCATCTATTTGACATTTCGTTTCGTTGTTTACGAGTATGATTAGATAAATATTATTCACACATTGTCCATTTTCACTTATCGTCCAACACTTCCACTGTCGAAGCACTGCTTGCATTGTCGTTGTCCTTGTCTTTTTGATGTTCCATTACATTCACATCTTCTTTCTTCTCTAGAGACGCAGCCGGTATATCAGTCTTGATCGAATTGATTCTTCCTTGGTCCTCGTCATTATTCTGAGGCTCACACTGCGTGATCTTCATCTTTTTACTCTTTGAATTCCCCATCTTGCAATTATGAAGCAATGAATTAAAGATCGTTCCAGGCGCGAATTAAAGCATTTAAGCGCGATAACGCAGCGCGCGGGTGAAAGCGAATCAACAACTGGCGTGAAGATAGTTAGTCAAAACATATAAATGCAGTCACCTATATGATAAGGCGGCAATGACACATTTGCCCGTATGAATGTTACATTGACCGGATGGAAGTTTGTCATACAAGGACCGCGTGTGAGCAGTATAGCAAATTAGTTTTGCACATATAGTGATAACGCGTCAAAGATGTTGCATTTGCAACTACGTTGACTACTGGTTAATTTAGGAATATAAATGAGGCTGGAATAATTTACAAGGTCTTATTCAATTGGGTTAGATAACAAGTAAATGAAATTTTGGATTGAATTAACTTCCAATGTCTTTGAAGATAAATCAGATGAACACATAATATTAACCTACTATAGTAAAACCGCTTAAATAAAAATCCTAATAATGAATAATAATAAATAACTAGCTATTCGCTCGCGACTCTGTCCGCGTTTAATCGTATATCGCGTAAAACTTTACTCTCATAAAACGTAGTTTATCTTATTCATACTCCAGGAGTACAGACTTAATACGTAAAAAAAAGGTTAAAATAAAAGTTTATTAAATGGAGCGCAACAAACAAACAGAGTTTTTTTAATATTAGTAAGGATTAAGAATGAATGGATTATGTACAAATCTTATACTCAATAAAACCTAATCATATGTATTACTGAGCTATTAGCGTTATATTATGCACCATTCTGGCATATGTACCATAATTTCAATAAAGATCGGTAAAATAACTGAGCCCATATAAGGCAAATGCTTGTTTTTCAAAGTATTACCTACAAAAGTATTAAATGTAACTAAGTGACTAAAATTGATTCACGTCAGCTAGAGAAGTTGAAGTGAGCCATTGGGTTCACTTGATGACATCATCCTTTTATTATTCCTAGTATTTACATAACATCTGTGCAAACTTATAACTATGGACTTCTAGAATAACAAGTTGTGAGAAGAGAAAAGTAATACCTACCGTAAAATTGCAATTATTAAAACTGACGTTTCTTGTTTGATTAAAAGGGGGAACATTCGATGACAAATAAAACTACTTAGATACGGCTTTGACTGACTTATCTGGCTTCCATAAATATTACACGATTTGGGAATATCGGTCAATGATCCTTAAAAAACCGTTGATAATCGGCTAGTTAAAACGTTATACGTTAACGTTATCTTGTTAATAGATATTTCATTTTATTTTTAATTACCCTATGTTGGTAGATAAGTATATCTACTACCGTATAGAATAAGGTAGAATATACCTCTGAATTCATTTTACATAGCACAGACAAGTGAAATTTGTTTATCGAGAATATTTTTATGTATCTTCAATTAATAAACTACAAACCGACCGTGCGAAGTGGAGAGATAAAAGTAGGAAAGCAGACCCCGGGCTCCGCAAGGATGCAACCGGGAAAACGCGGAGATGTTGATGATTAATTAATAGACTATATACAATCTATGATACTAAAAATATAAATAAACTACACCCGACAACATTCGGTGGAAATTTAGGTTAAGAAGTGATTTCACACAAATAAAAACTCAAATATTGTATTATAACTATATGTATTACACAGTCGATATGTCGACTACAACATTTAATGTGCTCCATAATTTAAATTTGAGATTTAATTTTATCTAATTTTAAGTTCTCAAATCGAACTTTTGAGATATTTTAAGATGATATAGATAAAATATTTTTTTTAATATTTTATTGATCATATTATATTTACTATATTCATTCAGAATTTATTATTAAGGACAAGCTTAAGGATACAGGACTATACCTACCTTTACCTACCTAAATATAAGTTAACGAAGTGAAAAAATCCTCAGCTCTTTTGACGTAAAAACGCAGTACATGTATATTTTTGTACGTAACTTCATATTTATGCTATGTATGTTTTTAAAAATAAAGATCCAAAGCGGTGAGTCAGACAGCACATCAACGACTTTATCGTGGCAATGGCTTCACCGAATAAACAGATCATGTACCTAATTCATCACTTAAGAAACATCTGGAGCAAAATCATATGCACACAAAATAAGGCAAATGGCGTTTTAGGGTTACGTACCTTATATTACCTAAGAACGGTAACAGGTAGACGCTTAAATATTTATTTATATAACCTTTAAAAAAAGGTTTAAATAATAAAGTAAAAATTATAGAAGGGGTACAACAAACGTAGTTTTGAAGCAATTTTTACTCCGTCCTAATAAATACATAAAACAAACATTTTTCTATTATAAATGACAGTACGGAACAGTGTCAGAGTTCGACTCGCACTCGGCCGTTTTTTTAATTAATATCACATATCTTTCTTTGCTCTTCTGAACTGTTGGTTTTCTTATGTACGATGTGTTTAAACTTCTGCCAAGTCTACGTCATAAATACGCATGAGGTCTGGTGAAAATCTGATTCTTTGTCTTCTATACAACTTAATAAAATTAAACTGTCTGTTTGTAATATTAAAATAATGACTCTTACTAAATGTGTATGAATTTATATCGTATACGAATAACAATTTTTTTTTCTGCTTGTCTGTTTATTCCCATGACTAATCTCTGAAACCGCTGGATTGAATTTTGACACGACTTTCAAAAACAAATAGCTTATTTTACAAGATATATTATAGGCTATTTTATTTAATAAATCATTTTTTTTTTATATTTACCATGTTGTTTTGTTTTAATGAGCTCCAGATATTTCAGCACAGTTGCAAGAAGATAAAGATGTTGTAGAAGAATTTGACTGAACGTTTGTAAGTATGCGTTGTTGTAAATTTGTAGTAATAAGTATTGCTTAGTAGATTTCAGAATAGCTTAAAGGCTGAAAATGTCCGGGATATTTTCCATGTTGTTTTGTTTTAATGAGCTCCCGATATTTTGGCACTGTTGCAAGCGCCATGATCACGGGTGAATACCATTGAAACAAAACAACATAGTAAATATCCCGGACATTTTCAGTTTTCTAGCTTAAAGGCTATAATATGTTAGCTGATTGCACAAAGAGGATACAGTTGTTCGTGACAAACTATGATATAATTTATCGAAACCGTCATAATTTTCCTGCCCTTGTCCCTCGCTAAGTGGGGTCGGTGCAACATTTCTTTTCGAATTCACGAACCGTTCAGAAATGGTATCTAAGGAAATATACATTTAAGCGAAAGCCTGGACCTTTGCAAATGGAAAGAAGTGATATCTGCCAATCCCACTGGGAAAAAGGTATGATTTTACGTACGCGTATATGTATAAATTTAATATGATTTCCCACGTGTATCGACGCTAATTTAGTGACGAGCGATTAGACACATTAAGGTAATGCAGTCCTTATGCCTAATGAGAATCTCAGTAATTCTCATTATGCATAAGGCTCTTCAACAATAGCAAATTGCGTGTCATTATTAATGACCTGCCGAGCACAGGGGTATTTATAGACATACTTTTACAATAATAAATCATATCAATACACTTTCTTGTGTCAGAACGTCACGCAATCAGATAACCCAAAGTCAAGGTGAATATTCTTTGTTTGATTTCATATTGGTCCTTGTGTTTGTAGTCAGTGGCTTCAGATTCTTTATATCAGTTATTAATTTACCTAACATTTAAATATAAATTGTAATACTTTTTATTTTTATTCATTTCTTCATTAATTTATCAATAATTTTACTAATATCATATTTTTTTAATAGAAATTTCAACGATTATGTAATACATTTATCTAATATAGTTTTTCACGTTTTCTGTAATATGAAAAATAAGATTCTTTCAATCAAGCATTTGCTATAGGCTCAAACAAGATTAAATTGGTTTTAAATTAAAAACTCGTAAAATAATGTTTATAGATAACCGTATCATGTTTTTCTCTTAAGAGCTATCGCACCTTATTCAAACGTTGTCATTGACATCACTGCCTCCTAAAGATGTTTTTAAAAATGTTTATGTGATCTCTTTCCAGATAATGTCGAAGTTTGTGATCATCTCTCTTGTTGCTGTGCTTGCTGTGGCCAACGCCCGGGTCACAGGAGATGTCACTGATATTCAAACTAATGTAAGTTATACACAATTCAAACATATCTAATGTAATTCATTTGTGCAACTTAGTACTCACACTAAGTGCATCTAAATGCACTGAGTTTAGATTGCCATAGTAAGTTTGTTTCCTTTACACTATTCTGCACTGGAAAAATAAGGTTCGAAAAAAGACGCTATTTTCCGGCATCGGCCTTTAAAAACACTTATTTAAATGATTCCATTATTGGCCGGTTTATTTTATTGAATTTCTGTTTATTTTTCAGGATTTAAACTCCCAAGAACAGGAGGGCAGGATTCTTAATTTACTGAAAGTTCCGTAAGTTGACAATACCTTATTTAAGAAGATATATTTGTTTATGGTTATAAAATGAAAAACTTATAGTTATTAATCTATTTGTTTCAGAACGATCAGTGTGATCATCTTAAAATCCCTGAAAGGTGCCTGGTTTCTACTCACTACTTTGTGTTCACTCATTGATTATAAATTGGTAAGTTGTACTTTACTATCACATTGAAAAAAGACAAAACAAGCCTTATTAATACTATCTCATGTCTTAACCTTCAAATGCTGGATATGTTTCTAGATATTTTGAATTTTAAAACCTTAATTATTTATGCCTCATAATCTTTTATTCTTTTGCGACCACATCATCTTTGTTCATATACCACAACCTAGTTATTCCAATACAAAATTCTGTTGCCCTAGAAAACATTGCCTAATATTTATGGTCTATTTAGCAATCAATGCCTTACCAACTTTTTCTTCTTGCAGGCGGCTCTAGCAATAGCAGTTAAAGTTGGCACCTGGCTTCTAAGCTTCAAGTTCCCAGTCCTAGTTGGAGCGGCATTGATGCTTGGATTCTGCAAAGTAACCGGCCTGTGTGCCTTCCATGGCATCTTTGCAGCTGTGACACCTAACCACTTGGACTACGCTTCGGACTACCTAGATATCGGCACGCTGAAGTACGGGCAGAGCTCGTAAGATAGCATAAGGGACTTAGTTAAGCTGCTGTAGAATAATATTTATTGTTATTTTTAAGAAATAAAAAAAATGTGAAAATATTTTTTCAACTTTTATTTCACCACTTTACTTAATAAGGATTTCCATTCATCGATCTAAGAACATTTGCACTTTTTAGTACCTAGTGTATGATATGTGGCATCTGCTAAACACGAAATTGCTACTGTTTTGTATTATTGTATATCGATATTATGGCCATGGTTTATTTGTTTATTATTAGGACAGCCAACATGACTTTAAGTAATATTTCCATTTTGTAAGCCGAATCTTAAAATATTTTATCTACCTTACCTTCTTCTTGGATACCTTTATCATTTAAAAATTATAATAATTCCTAACTTACGAGTAAAACACTCACATCTCATTGACATTGAAACAACTCAAACGTAATCAAAAGGATATTATCTCATCACATCATGACATTCTCAAATCATAACTATGTTTTTATGAAATCAAAATCCCTCGGACAAAAGAAATCTCAAACCACATGTGGCTAATTGTTTTAACAACGATAACTACAACAAAAATATTTACCCGAATTATGAACTCTGTGCATTATCGCATATTTTGTTCACATGCAATGCAGTTTTAAGTAAATAACGACTCTACACAAATATTTTATCTCAAACTGGGCCACTGTGATGTTGCAAATGCAAATGTGACCCAGTGCTTATGTTTGTTACCTTACTAACCTATAGTTACCTACCATAGAGTACTTTTCTTTCTCATAAAATAAAAAGACATTACGACAACGATTTTGATTGATTTTTGGAACGTAAATCTTAATACCAGCATGTATAATTCTGCTGTACGTGTGTATGTAATAGAACTCCTCCTAAAAGGCTTGACCGATTTAAATATTTTTTTCTGTATGCGTATTATTTGAAATATTACGTGTTACTGTTATATAACTCAAAAATTTAATAATTTGTAGTTTCGCATCGTATTTATTTGACTTTCTCGTGGTAACATAACTCCAGAACGACACAGTTTGACGACTATTTTCTATTGAATTTTTATCCATATTCTGTAGGTTTGAAAATTGATTTTCATATCCCTGATCGCTCTTACTGGTCCAATTTCTTAAAACAATAATATACTTATTCACGATGTAGTATATGAAAATACATACATATGCCAAAATGCTTTGCTAGGCCAGCTTGTACAAAATGAAAAATGTGAGATGTCAACTATCTCTTTACTTATTCTTTTGATTAGATGGCAAGTTCCGAAATTAGAACTTCAAGGACGAGTTTTGTATCAGAAATCTTTCGGGCTCTTTTTTTGATCTTTTGGTAATAAATAAATGAATAAATATTACACAATATCACATACATTGATCTGATCCCGTGGTAAGTAGCTTCAGTGTGGTTTTCGTTTATATACTCTGGTAAACCGTACAAAGTGTACATTATCATCGGTTCAAGTCAATCGGTTCAAAAAAAATGTTACTTAAAGAAGTTATTCAAAAATGCTGCCTAAAGTCTCTTTCATGCGGAGAAAGTCGCTATCTCAGGTAGTTAATAATAAATAGCTTTCTTATTTTATACTTTGAAAATGGCTACTGGCGGTTCCAAGAGTCGTTGGTTCGATTCCCACTCAGGACAAATATTTGTGTGATGAACATTGGTGTATGTTCTGAGTCTGGGTGTGATTATGTATTTAAGTATGTATTTATAACAGTCTCTGACGCCCATATTATTATGTCAATCTCTGCTTAAAAAAAAAGAAAATACTTTTGCTGACCGCAATATTGAGAACAGAGCAGGTGAATATAAATTGTTAATGTTTAACGATCGCCTTTCATATGACCTACCAACGATTTTTAAACACTTAGAGCTTAAACTACCTTTGTACACATAGGCTTTGTACATTCAAATAACAAAATAATTAATCTTATAAGTACCTAGCCCAGAACTAAGACCAGAGGGCCTACCATGAGTTGGCTATCAAAAACTTACGTACTATCCGCAACGCTGGCGGTCGACCACCTATAAGGTGAAAATCGCTTGGCGCTTACGCGTCTGTCAGAGCGGGGCGGGGCTTACTCTGACAGACGCGAAATTGCCAAAACGTAAATTGTGGTCAAGGAGCTGGCAATAATTTTTTGGTAGATATTTGAGGCATACTGAAAACTTGTCCTGTACCTCTCCTATTATATCCCAACACAAACCCGCAGAAATGGCTGAGTACCGGGGCTAAACCAAACCCCCAATTTTTATTATTTAAAAATATATTTTATAATCCAAAAAATATAATTTGTCAGTTCACCTGACAGGTAGAAGTTCCATCGAAATAATTTGTCTTAGTGAGTCTTATTTTTTAGTTATAAATAAAAAGATGAAAAATATTTTTGGGGGTTTGCTTTAGCCCCGCTACTCACCAGCCAGGTCTGCAGTTTCGTGCTGGGATGTAATAGGAGAGGTACAGGATAAGTTTTCAGCTTGCCTCAAATACCTACCAAAAAATTCTTGCTAGCTCTCCTACTATTGGAACGTTTTTGCTTGGATTTTGACAGATTTTCTTTAAGTGCTCTTCTATTGGCCAGTGGGCGGGGCTAATGGCGTTTAAAGAAATCTGTTTGAAAAGTGTACTACCGCCAACATTTCCGATAGTAGGTACGTTAAAAACCTATCGAGTGGTTTTTTTCATATGGCCGATTTTAGTTCTTCGCGTAACCACCAGCGGCGCTGTACAAGTTTTTCATAGACATATTCACGTAGGCGATATCGAGTGCGTAAGTTTTAAACTCATGGTAGCCACACAGATATGCCTTTATCTAAATCCAAAAACTTTTTAAGGTTAATAAGATACTGAAATCACCTTGAACATAATATACGTAGCTATGACAATCCCTTAAAAGACCAGATGTAATATTTCATCAAGTCGTCGCATGCCAAAAAACTTTGATTGCTTAAGTTTACAGTACGAGAGTACTTAAAAAAAATATCGTACTTCGGAAAGGTATGTAAATGGGATGTTATCTTTTTTATTTTTTTATCCTAACTGTCTTACGATGTCTCTTAAGCCATCGCTTAGAGTATCCTCGTCATTATCACCGGACTTACGGGGGAGCGGATGGCTCTCACCCCTGAATGAATGATGATGAAGGATGAAGTAAATAAAAGACTAAAGTATTATATTTGGAATAATTTAATTTTATCAATAAATAACTTAATTAAAAAACATCAAATTCAAAAATCAATAGAACCACGGCTTAGTGTCCGCCGCCCGGGCTTTCTTCTGCGCATACTTCTCAACTGCGCTAACGAAGAACTTCTCCGCAGTCTCCAAGTACTCAGGAGTGACGAAGTTCTTCAGCTGAGCCACTGGGATGTAAGACTCGTAGTTGAGGTTGCATTTGCCAGTGATCTTGCAGAAGCCGAGGGCTGCAGCGGCTCCGATGACGATGACGAGCGCGTTGGAAATGATCCATTCGATTACTAGGACTCCCAGGCTGATAGCCGTCTGGAAAAAGGAAAATGTAAAAGTTAGAAATTATACATATTATGGAAACCTATAGAATTCGCCTTGAAGGGAAACCACTATACTTTTTCTAAAGGTCACCTAGTTCTTTAGGTGATCATAATCCGATTTAGAAGGGTCAGGTTCCATTATTGTGTTGCAGTGGTCGAAAACCCTTAAGAAGACTTTCCATACGAGAGTTTAAAAAAGTTTAGACAACTACATTGGTTATAGTAGTATAACATTAATAACAAAAAATTACATTTAAGATAAAGGTACCGCAAATAAAATGCTACTTACAAATTTGTACCCCGCTAAAGCGTTGAAGGCATCAAGTAGTAAATAAGTACTATCGGGAATCACTTTCTCTATCTCTGTGTTTTCTATCTCTTTGTTTGCTTTGACTTCAGTGATTGGCCTGTTGAAGATTGTCAAATCCAGATCCTGAAAGAAAATAAGTGGGTTACTAAAAGAAAGCATATTATACATAGTTAAAAATTTAAAAATTCTGTTTATGTTTTATAAAATAAAAGATCTAATAATAAATAATCATAATAAGTAGCGTGCTAAATATTACCAAGACTATTTTTAAATAGGTTACGTTGGTAATATCGTGTTTCGCTAGATTTCAAAACATTATTTACAATATATTTTGTTTTAAGTAGTAAATATAGAACTGATACTTTTTGCTATGGCACACCCAGACTGTATGACTTGGCTCATTTACAATTTGTAACATGATTGTCGCTTAAAAAGAGCAACTATCGAGTTTCTTGCCGGAGTCTTCTCGGTAGAATCGGCGTTCCGAACCGGTGGTAGAATCTTATTATTAGTAATGTGACGATTTATAAGTGCATGTAAATTGCCTTTATAAATAAAGACATTTTTGATTTGATTAGGTATGTCATACTTACTTCAGGGGCCACTGAACTGAGCTTTGCAACAGGATCCGCAAGCACCGCTCCGAAGACTACGGTCAAAGCAATGAGTTTTCGCAGCATCTAAAAGGTGAAGAGACATTAAATAAGATATTCTAAACTTTGATTGCAACATGAAGATACGGTCAAAGTATTGAATCAGAAGAATGCTAAAAGATATCAAATAATGAACCTTTTTATTTTCACTTTCCAAATGTATGTTATATATGTTATGGACCAAATGATAAATTGGGCATTATTCATACTGCCCGGTCCTTATGAAAAATGCCCAATATAAGAGTGCAATTTAATCATAATTATTCAAATAATCACTTTGACCGGGCATTATACATAATGTTTATCACCTTTTGGGCAGAGTAATACAAACATATTATGTAGAAAAAACTTTAATCATTATTATCATCCTTACTAATATTATAAACATGAAAGTTTGTGAGTATGGATGGATGGATGTTTGTTACTCTTTCACGCTCAAACTTCTGAACCGAATTTCATTAAATTTGGTATGATGGTAGCTGGCACTCTGGGAATAACATATAGACAATTTTCTTTTTCAAAATTCAAACCCCATGGGGTTTATTGGGTCGGTGAAAATTAGTATGGGAGAATTTTTACGTGTTTGTCAATTTTTATAAAACTTGGTATGGAGGTAGCTGGGACTTTGGAGAGACACCAGCGCTATTATTGCCTTTGACTGGAACAATTAATTTCTCTATTTCTCCGACAGCCATGACGTCGAATCTTCGCAAACGCTAATAATCTTCAGGTTTTTTATTCGACGTCTTCAATTTTGCGGCTTTAACTTTTTCAATCATATAGCATAGCTTTCGTTGGTGAAAAACTGAGTATTTTGTACTTGTAGGGACTTTAATTTACCCAATCTTTCGTCAAATTAACGATTGATATCGTTTAATTTCGAAATATCCATTAATTACTAATTTTAAGACACACCCTCAAAGCTGTTTCAGTATAGTTCGACACTGAGTTACGAAAGTAATTGTAAAACCTTTCCGCGATCGTCCGCATTCGCTTACAATGCCAAACTAAACAAACACAAACAATTGGAATTAGAAGTACGTCGCACGAGCCGGGCGCTGAACGGCTGTATGTGACGGGTCCAAGCGGGCCACGCGTTCTTCTTTTCCTGCACCACCTCAAATTACGCACAATTATCATATTGCCCAATTATCACATAGCCATATTATAATGCCCGCGCATTGTGATAAATAGTGAAGTTTAAATAATAATTAATCACTTGGCCCGACAGGCTTAGACATTATACATAATGCTCGGGCATTATTAATAATGCTCGCATTAATCACTCGGTCCATAACATATACACCCTATCGTTTTTGAATAAAATTCAAAATTAGTTTTTGTTGTACGTATTACAATAAAATGGCGTGTCAAGTTCAAAAACTTACCTTGATTCGATTTTAATGATGAGGTTGTGCGTTGTTGTACCTTTGATGTCAGGGTAGTGATTGATATCAATTGCACTTGTACAACCGTATTTAAACTAGTTCCAAAATTAAACAGAGATAGAAGTGTTCCTAATTATTAATATTAAGTACTTCATTAAGTAATCCGCGTGACGTATTCTGTAATTTACAAATTATCCATGTTTGACTACGCGCCGGTGAATCACGACCAATATGCTAATATGTACGTTAAGCTAATGGTAATGATATAATTTTCATTATTTTAATTAGTGTGGGAATAAAAAATATACTCTGTAATCTTTGCATGACACAGTTGAAGAGCAAAAGCCAGCCTTAGTCCAAGTCCCTAAAATGTGCTACGGGCGATATACGTGATGTACAAACATAGATGTTGCATAGAACTAAACTTATTGAACAACTAGCGGCCCGTCCCGGCTTCGCACGGGGGGACTTAAGATTTTTACATATTTAATTCTAGAGCAAACTCTTATAAGGATTAAACCATTTAGTTCGAAATCCCGTCGCCAAAATGACATTACTTTGGAGCAAACATCTAAATCATTAAAACGATTGTTATGGGTAAACTATAAAAGGTAGACAGACATATGCTCTTGCGGACTTTTTTAAAGATAATGTTAAGATAAACAATTCATCCATAGAGCATTTTTGTATAACTTTAACTATATGCTCAGCGCACGCCACGGAAGGCCTCAGAAATTATACTTTTTCCCCGTTTTTGAAACATTTTCGGCTACTGCTCCACAACTATAGGACCTAGCGTGATATTATATAGCCTATGTTACTTCTGAATAATGCAGCTTTCTAATGGTGAAAAAATTATTGCAATCGGTCCAGTAGTTTTTGAGTTTATTTATTACAAACATACAAAAGTACAAATCTTTCCTCTTTATAATATTAGTGTAGATGTAGATTAGTGTAGATATAAATAGAAACAAAATGTAAAATGAAAAAAATTATAATGGCTTCCAGAAACGAAGTTGCCAACAAAGATTGGTGTTGATTTTCAGTTCAACAATGTAGTTATTTAAATAATTTCTTGAGTTACCTATACCTCTACCAATTATTTTCCTTTGCCATTTTATATAGTGTTCATTGTTATATTATTTTATATGGCCACAGATAAATAATGTCGTATAAAATAATTTAATATAGACTATCGACCAAATAATCAAACTACGTATAATAAAACATTAAATTGACTAAAACGTATTCAACTGAATCACAAAAATAGACTACAATAACGAAACAATTGTGTTGGCAAAGTCTGTCTGTACGGACGAATACATTCAAGCAAAGTTCATTAAATTAATTCATCGAAAGCACCAGATAGCTTTATAAGCATATCCCCGATTCGAGTCCGGGGTCTGGCAAAATTTGTGTGAGTTTTTTTGTTCTGTTACTCAGCCCTGAGTCAGGAAGTTGGCGGTTGCACGCCCTTGCCACTGAAAGCACAATAATTATCTTATCGGTCGTATCGGATTGCTGCCTCACCGAACTATGAGGGTAAGGGAACAGAGAGTGCACTTGTGCTTGCGCGTACATTGTGCACTACAATATGAACCAGTAGTTGCTGAGATTAGTGCGTTCAAACAAACAAACGTATTCTTCAGCTTTATATTATTGGTATAAGTATGCCACATTCTTTTTGGCCCAAACTAGAACCACTAAGTCAATAAGTTCTGCACCACGTAAAAGATGATGTGACGCTTTTTGCATAGATTGGTGACCTAGACGTCGGAGTGTGGAAGGCAGCTGTGAAGACTATTGCTTTTTTTTTCCTAACTGGCTTGGAGAAGCCTCGCCACTAGACTCGACTTGCGGGGGCGGGTGGCTCTCACCCCTAAGAAGGTTTTTGCTCTGCGGTGTGACAGTATGGGCTTATAATAATAATATTAGATACCAATTTACTTTTTAATATAATATTTAATATTAGATACCAATTTACATTAAGCTTTGTATCATTTTATACACTTAAGAGTATTTTTGAAACACGCTTTTATTAGGTCGACCTGTATGTACTATCAGCAACGCTGGCGGTCGACCACCTATAAGGTGAAAATCGCTTGGCACTTACGCGTCTGTCAGAGCAAGCCCCGCCCAATTGTGGTCAAGGAGCTGGCAATAATTTTTTGGTAGATATTGAGGCATGCTGAAAACTTGTCCTGTACCTCTCCTATTATATCCCAACACAAACCCGCAGTACCGGGGCTAAACCAAACCCCCAATATTTTTTATTTAAAAATATATTTTATAATCCAAAAAAATATAATTTGTCAGTTCACCTGACAGGAAGAAGTTCCATCGAAATAATTGTCTTAGTGAGTCTTATTTTTTAGTTATAAATAAAAAGATGAAAAATATTTTTGGGGGTTTGCTTTAGCCCTGCTACTCACCAGCCAGGTCTGCAGTTTCGTGCTGGGATATAATAGGAGAGGTACAGGATAAGTTTTCAGCTTGCCTCAAATACCTACCAAAAAATTCTTGCTAGCTCTCCTACTATTGGAACGTTTTTGCTTGGATTTTGACAGATTTTCTTCAAGTGCTCTTCTATTGGTCAGTGGGCGGGGCTAATGGTGTTTAAAGAAATCTGTTTGAAAAGTGTACTACCGCCAAATTTTCTGGTTGTATGTAACTATGTAATGAAATTTATAAAAACTTTAACCATCGTCTCAAAAACGAAATCGATCTTAGCGTCATGAAAATTGGCAGCCACGTGTGATTTTGATGACAATACAATAATAAGGTACAGTCAGCCAAGAAAGTGGTCAACCACGTTTGACAATAGTTTTTGCGAGATGTAACGATCGCTAAGGTTGACAATAGTCACTGACACAATCTTATTGCCAGGGAAAATTGACCTTGTTGTTTCATGACGTTCAAACGAATCTCAACCGTAGGGTGGTAGACCACATTTTTTGGCTGACTGTAGTATCGAAATGACCTGATGATGGAGCCGGAAGATATGGACTGGAACTTCATGATGAATGATCGTATATCATAGCCGTGTTTGGACTTGTTAGAAAGGTCTTGTAATAAAGGTATACAAAATCTTTTCTGTCCCAGCGCCCCACGCTTTTACAATCGTGTATTAAAATAAAAAGCACATAGTTTGCACTTCAGCCCAGAAATAGAGACAATGTGAACGACCCGTTATTTATTTTTTACTTTTATGTGCAGTTTATAGGTGCAGCGTGTATTTTAGTATTTTTAAGTATTATTTTTTCTGTTTGGCACTATGTGCAAATCTGAGTCAGTAGGAATTTGAGAAATTTCGACATAATGTGAACCAGAAAAACATTTTAAATGGTGAAAGGTATTTCAATCGTGAATTGTCAATATGGTAATATTTATAATGATGCGAAATCATTTTAAATATACTGCTATACTACGGGACTTGCTTAGGTTGATTAGCTTTTCTCTTAGATCACAATCTTGGTAAACTAACAGTCTTTGACTGGCTTGGTGGAACAGTCATTAGTTACCCTGGCTACGGTTCCAAGAGTCGTGGTTTCGATTCCCACCCGAGATAAATATTTGTGTGACGAACATCGGTGTTTATTCCGTGTCTGGGTATGTTATTAAAATTATTAAATATATATGGGTAAACCACTTTTTGTTCTTTCTGAAATCCGTAACACAATAAGTGCTTAAGCAAATTATTTCGGAATCAAAACAATGGGTATGTGATGTTGTGGTTATTTATTTTTAAAAATGTGATTATATGCCATATATTAATCATATTAATTAGAATCAGAGCTTAGATTAAGCCCGTATTACTCTGTTTGTGTAAAATAAAAAAAAAGTATGGTACAGTAAGAAAAGGTTGTTTCACAGGATATTATAATATTAGCTGATTGAACACCATACAAATATCTATTCCATTTACATCGTGTAGTGACACAAAATTTAGGGTGTTTTTAGTAAATTCGTCAAAGTATGTGCAATATGCATAAACAATCAAAGTATACTTAATTACTTGGGTTTCATATTACCTAACGGAGGTGTAAGTAATATTAAAAAGTAAACCAATAGAATGCATTCGAATAATTTATTTATAAATATTAAAACACTAAATTACAAACTCTAGTACATTAAATTACAATTTCCTAATTTTGGAAAGATCTGTACTTCCTGATGGCAGTTTTCACAAACTCTGAAGCTCTGGCTATCCTCTCAGGAGTGGCATAGGACCTCAGCTCCAAAGGAACTGCTAGTAAGGACTTGAAGCTATCCAGCTTGTCGCAGATAGGAGTGAACTTGCAGAGACCGATGGCTGCCACGGTACCGATGATGAGGGCTGGAGCATTGGCGATGATGAACACAAAGGTCTTCTTGACTACAGCGATGGCGGTCTAGAAAAAAGTAATACTATTATTAACATTGAAATCAGAAACAAAGACATAGGTGTGAATGCAAGAAGCAAAAATGTTGAGAGAAACGGCAATATTTTTTACAGATAATACCACAATAGGTGGCGTTAAACTTTCTTATCTCTGATTGAATACAATATAAGCAGATTATACCTGCTTTGTCTTATAGTAAAGAAACAATTTATTGTATTCATTATCCTCGGTCTTCCTATTCAAACTTTATTGGGTTCAATTTTAAACACGTGTGAAGGAATTCTGCAAAAGCAGTAATAAAATAAGCAATTGTACTCACGGATGCGACTTTGGCGATCAAGCCTAATTTTGAAGCTCCGATGGCGGTTGCAGGTAACACGACGTCTGAATAAAGAGGCTTCACAACCACTCTCTCACTAGGATTGTCTAGATAAGGATAAGGAAAAGATACGCCCTGAAATAGAAAAAAAAATTGTTACTGATGTTCCACAATATTGTACTGAAGATCGGCGATAGCAATGGTATCAAAAACTATGTCACTGGTAAAGACAAACAAGTTAAGTTAATAAAAAATAATAATAAGAAACATACCCTCAAAGGTTCGTTGTATTCGATGACATTATCAAATCGTTGGATATCAGTTGCCAAAGCGAAACCGAAGAGGAAAATTCCGAAGCACACTGTTTTAAGCATTTTGAAAATGTATTAAATACAATTAAGTTTAAGAAATGAAGAGATGTTTACTGATTCAAATGAATCCTTGAATGGTACAGTTTGAATTTTGTCCAGTCTTTAAATATTAAACGTGTAAGTATAATTAGTAAATTGATGATCAATTATAAATTTGTTCAAAGTAAGAACCAATTCCTAATTACACCTTGCACAAGACACGTCATAACCATTACGGAATTATTCCCAAATACATATTAAAAAAAAATGTTGCATCTATTCTGATGATAATAATAATAATGTATTATAATATAAAAACTAGTGAACTTATGCACCTGCTATCGAGAGAATTTAATAAGGAATTAATAAAAAACTCTTACAAATAATATACTTATGACAAAGATATTCAAGATATTGAAACTAATAACGTGCTTTAATAATATAAACTTAAACAATTCTCCGATGCTTCTTTTAATTTTGGGTGAATCTACAATTATTTAAATTTTTAAAATCGTTACTTATGTTTCAATTTCATGATGGGATTTTGTATATCAAATAATTGTCATATAGAACAAATTTAAAAAACCTAATATTATCATACCAAAGACATTTTCATGTATGAATGTTTCCAAGACGAGTCTACATAACATAGCTTACCTACGCCGTGAAAAAGTTTAATAGATATCGTATAATGCTTTTAAGACCAATCGCTCTACACCTACAAGCCTACGCTACACCTTAATCAAAATCTATGGAATAGTAGTTTGTTCTAGATCTTATGTGGAGCCCAGATTCTTGAACTATGCGCCCTTGCTACACCAGGCCTAACTTCACAATCACATACTTACTTACTTTTAATTTTAGACAAAACGTGACGCTTTAGCCGTTTCGTTACCGTTACGAATATTTCATAGGCATTTGTTCTCATCATGTGTTAAAAATTGCAATTTATCACTTAGTTTGCCTACTCGTAAATGACGAAAAAACCTTTAAACTTCGTAAATACGTCACCTACTACCTAATTCTTAATTTCTAACTCTCGCAACTTAGTTCGGACTAAGTCTAAGGTAGACATGTCATACTTCTAATTTTTGTTTATAACATTATTCACTGCACAATAAAAACAAGGTTTAGTTGACGCCATTCAAACCTTTAAAGCGGACATAAACTTTTACGTAAACTTTCTGGACTTTGCTTCCAAATAAAATAATGGACCATTAGAGTATATTTAATATATTTGTTTTTCTCCGTAACAAAATCTTTACATACTTAGCCTGCTTGCCTGTACTCATGAAAATTTGAGTCTAGAGGAAACAGTTGCATTCTAATTTGTATGTAAGAAACATACAAAGAACACTTTAACTGATTTCTATATAAGTTGAATATACAGCAGAAAATAGTATGAGGGATCAATAATGATTTCATTAGGATTCCATTCCTAATGAATGAATTCCTAAAAATAGGTAATAATAGAACTAGAGTCTTATTCTAGATCTGAAACTAGTCGGAAAAATTCTTTTTATCTTTACTCTCAGTCTCAACATACGAGTAATATACAAATATTTGTAAAAAAGCATATACCTATACAGTCGAATTGAGAAACCTCCTTATTGAAGTCGATTAAGTAACAGGTAATTCATATCAAATTACAGACTGTAGATGTATGTCTAAAATATCTCCTGTTTTTTAAAACACCTACGAGTATGTTTAAGATTCAATTTAATCTTCATAACAATAAAGCCTTATCTAGTTGCTGCTATGTGAATGGACTTAGCTGTCTACCGATTGCAAGGAATTGTTTATAATATACCCATTCTTAATAATGTATGTTTTTACTTAGCACAAAGTTTATAAAAAATAACGTGTGGTTAGGGTTCTTCACAAATAAATCGTGTAATTTGATTAGGTTGCGGACAGTATGATTTGATTACCTAGCTTTCGGATTGTCGATTCCGATTCTGATTCCGATCGGGGTAAATATTTGTGTGATAAACATCGATGTTTGTTCTGTGTTTAGGTGTGTTTTTATTTTATTATATTGAAGTAAGACTGTTTATGTTTTTCCTGGTAGATGTCCATAACACAAGTACTTAGGAAACTTAGCACTGTACAAGATCATTGTTGGTGACGTTGTTTAGTATAAATATATGTACTTGTTTATATAACGTTATCGCCTTGTAAGGTTACAATACCTACAACATGTTCTGTAAGAATCTGATCTAAAACCAACCAATGACTGATTAATATTATTATCCTACCTGATCTCTCATGTGTCATGAATGTTCAGGCCAAGTAAACAAACCTTTATAGTGGCCCGTCAGCCTCAACGTCTTCATGACAGCTGTCTTATTTTATTAAGAAACAAAAGAGAGTGCGCTCATGGCTCTCGACTAAATAGCATAGAATTATACGTTATCATAAATTTTCTGTATTTTCTATCAGCATTAAACATCATCATTCAGTCAGTTGGGAGTTTCATTAAAGGAAGATGGGCGCATTCATGAATGATCGATTGGCCTCAGTAACTATGAGAGCGAGTGAACTTAGAGTGCACTTGTGTCGGCGTGCACACTTGTGCACTATAATATGTTCTGCGCAGAAGCTGATCACTGATTGAAATCGGTCGGCAAACTTATTACTTGATTACTTTATTTGCCTTTCGAATATATGGCAATCAAACAAATGTACTGTCGTTGATATAGTCGTACGAAAATTTAGCTTGTAAAGTGGCTCATCGGTCAAATGGATTTTCGATAATATGGCAGTTCGGAAATGGGTTTCGACAAAAAGACTTTCGAAGTCTAGTCCGACACCCGTAAACCAATCAAAACGTGTAGCTGCTACAGACGACACAAAAGGAAGTGATTCTAAATTTTACCAAGTAATTTTGAATTAAACGATGAGGTTTATTTGATAATACTGACCCGCCTTCGCTTTGCTTTGCTTCGGGTATAATATGTATAATACATTAAAATGTTCTTCTTAAATCCCTCTATCTATTAAAAAAACTGCATCAAAATCCGTTGTGAAGTTTTAAAGATTTAAGCATACACAGTATTACACAGGGACAGACAGACGCGGGAAGTGACTTTGCTTTATACCTACTATGTAGTGATTGACTTACAATGAGTAGTTGCTGTAACAAGTTTACATACTTACTTATATAAGTTTAAATTATCACAGGTCTCACTTTTCTTTTGGTAATACATACATCCGTTTGAATTTGGGCTTTAACTATGTACTAACTTAGGTACATAGGTATCACATCACTTGAAATTAAACATTCCAGTTCAGAATTATCGACGATTACCATAAAATACCACTATTAAAAAGTTAAGTAAATGGATAATGCTTACATGCGGGCTACCCGCAGTTAGTAGTTTAGCGGGTAATCGTATTAAGATTAAAGTGCCTTAACTTACTAAGCTTCTTAGCTTTTCTAGGACAAAAAAAAATTAGATTCTAAACTTTTGTAAGAAGTGTACTAAAAAACGAAAATCAATTTTTTAAATCGTTTAAGCTAAACATGAGCGGCAGGTATTTTATAAATCAGACACACTTTCAATTGATTTTGCTTTCTATAAATTATTATTATTAGTATTTTTTGCAAACTTAGTGAACATAATTTTGTAGGTCTTGATACTAAGTAACACTAGCTTAACGACTTAATTGCCCATTTCAGAAGAATAAGAAGAAATTCAATAAAACATCATCATCTTATTTTTAACTAGTGACCCGCCCTCGCATATCTAAAGTGAATTTAACATATAAACCTTCCTCTACCTATTAAAAAACAACCATCAAAATTCGTTGTGTAGTTTTGAAGATTTAAGCTTACATAGGGATATAGGGACAGAGTAAGTGACTTTGTTTTATACTATGTAGTGATCATTATAATTATGTCCCAATAAAACCATTCTTATCGTTTACACCACACTAAATAATAAAATTTATTTATTTATTTATTTAAAACAAGGCACACCAACAGAACATACCTATACAAAACATTAAATTATAATATCAATTGTACTTGTATAAAATAAAATAATATTTCGTTTTCCAACATTATACATACTAGACTAGTAATTTCATTTCGGTACAATGAAGCCAACGAGACGTCATAATTTTAGGGTATTACCTAAATGACGTCAGTTAAAAATGTTTTATTATGGTAATTATTATACCATAATTAACATTATCACTAATATGTCTCAGGTTCCCACGTGAATCACACGCAATTCCTAAGTTACGAATTACGCCTAATTAATAACATTCATTAACTAATTCGGCACTTTGATTTAGTATATTAGATTTGAATTTTTGTTTCAAACCATCATTCACAAATCATCACTTCACAGTAAACAGCCTGTCTTACTTCTAGTATTGTTCAACTTATTATCTGCAAAGGTAAGAAACTGCATTATATTACACTTAATTTACAAATCACGAACTCAAAAGACATAGATCTTTTGCTATCGCAGAGAGAGCTTCTATATACTTGACTCTTTCATTAGATTATAATTTTGTAATCTGAATTGCATATCGATACTTTAAATCTCAAATGGCGTAACCACCAAAACCCTACTTTTCAGGAGAGCAGAAAAACAAAAAATTTTTTTTTTTAAATTCATAACTTTATCAATTTTAATACAATGAAAATGTTTTATACATCAAATTTCTTAGAATTTTGAGATAAAGGCTTCAGTAGGAACTCTTTGTACCTAAATCTTATATTTAAGAAACTAGAAGTCGGATACAACTTGTGAAAATATTACAAAAAGGCGTTTACGCCCCATAAAAATCACGATTTTTAAGAGGTGAAGGTCGTATCTCCAATAAAAAAATGTTTCTTGTGCTTTAAACTCATTTAATAATAAAAGAAAACGTAAAATATTCACTCTGTATTACGCTTTTACAAAGTTACGCCGTTTGACACTTTTTCATAGTGACTCAACGCGTAATTTTTAGAATTGGATGAAAAATTTTGGAATATGGGAAACTTCACTAAGATTTTTACGTATCTAAATCGATTAATTTTGTCATTTGAAACCCCCGCTGATGTGTATTCACCATACATTTATCTATGTATTCAGCCATTTGCGTACTTGTGCGCATAGATTACGTTCCTCGGTGTATTTATTATTTTTTGTGACCGTTACGTTGACTTTGGCGCGTTATTGGTCTTTGATCCTGATTTGTGTTTGGACATTGATTTAAAATGCCGAAACAAGGAAAAGCAATAAATAGCCAATGTCTCCGCAATCTTAATCCCCCCGCGCATCAATACTAACAATAATAATGACAATCATGTGTTCAGCGATGTTGGGTGTAAACGCCTTTCTTTTGTATTGCAATTTCGAAAAATAGCGTGTCTTACGAGTTACGCCAGAAAATTGTGTCACTTACACCCTTTTTTTTGACATTTTTTTCACGTCACAATAATTTCTAGGGGCGTATACACCAAGTAAATTAGACTAAGCCTTTTACGACCTGTTTACCTTATGAAAAGTGTTCAAATCTATAAAAAAAATTGGGTCGTAATAACCTTTTTTTTGCGAATTTGAGGATTTTAAATATACAGATCGATAGAGAAAAAAAAACTGAATAAAACTGCATTAAAAAGTCATTTTGACCCAATTGGCGGTTACGCCATTTGAGATTTAAGGTAGCGATATTTTCGTGTTTTTACAATTTGCTTTTAAATTAAATTATTTCTTAGTATGTATAAATCGATCTTACCATTTTAATTTATATCTTTACATGCAAATTATCATGCAAAATATTTCTTGAAATCTAGGTATTTCGTTTCATTTCACTTAAATTCTCTTAAGAATTCGTTTTTGTGAACCGGTAACGTTTTTTACAGATGGCACGAGTATTGTTCATCGTAGCACTGATCTCCTTCATTGGGTACACATCATCAGCTGGGTTACCCCCATCGTACCCAGTGTACGTAGTCCCTGAACACAGAACAACTGCATTGAGGCCACTGAAAGCTGAAGAAATACCTTACGAGTAAGTTATACCTACTCTTATCAACAGATTTAGCCTTTATAGGTACTTCGCCACCAAGAGGCTCGAACCTGCACTAAACTAGGGCGATAGGGCAAGATATAATCATTAAATTTAAATATATAAATTATTTCTAATTTTACCACAACACTTTCAACTAAGACGATGACGATATTAAACAATGGATTCTTAGTATGTAAATTGGTCTCAATGAATTTGAACATATTTTCAAGCAACAACTAGAAAGCAACTTTTATAAAACTTTTCAATATACCAAACACTACCAAATCATTGAAATTACAGCTCTGGGACTTCTGAAGATTTTTTAGGTATTAGGTATACCTATATTAAGTACAGATTTATTTATTTTATCCAATAGGTTCCAAATAGTGCCAGCCGACGAATATGCAGTAGCAGAGATGGAGTATGACGACGACGCTGACACTTCGATCGTATCGTCTATTGCGTCTTCCATCTGGGAAGTGCTTCCTATCCCCAATCCTATTGTAAGTAATCTATTCATTTTATAATTTTTGTAAGACATTTGAAATTTATTTACTTTTACACTTGACCCCGCCTTAAGAAGCAATTCATGAGGAGTATGTGCGTAACAAATATTGATACCTACTACACTACAAATGTTGATATTAAATCGATAGCATATTTATCATAGCATACTTATCCTTCCTATCCGTATAAATTTTTAATACTGACACCTAAAAAAAAATTGTAAACAAAAAAAAAACCGCCTTCAAAAACCCGACTCACTAAAAATTACAAAATAATATAATGCGAACATTAATCTGGGTATGAATTTGATATGTTGTTGAAGGCGGTGCCGTTTATATTTCATGCAGTTTTCCTCAAAAAATTAATTGGCACCGCCTTCAACAACATATCAAATTCATACCCAGATTAATGTTCGCATTATATTATTTTGTAATTTTTAGTGAGTCGGGTTTTTGAAGGCGGTTTTTTTTTTGTTTACAATTTTTTTTCATCCTTTTTAGTGTTACATTTTTTAGCACCCTATTAGTTCAGCTCACTTATAATTCTACTGATATTATAACTAGTAGTCTTAATATGTATACAGTATTGAAAGAATTATCCTTTTACTCCAAACAATTAAGGAGTTGACCTTCCATCATCAGCTCAACATTATAACATTATGATTACAAGAAGCAATGCCAATATAACTTCAGAAAATATGTGAAACGTGGTACATGTGCCTATAAAATTTAAGGGTTGCCCTCGATTTATCCTGGATCCCATAATCAGATCCTAGATTGGACCCTATTAGTTCAGCTCACCTATAATTCTTGTGGTATTTTAACTAGTAGTATTAATATGTACACAGATTTGAAAGAATTATCCCTTTACTCCCAACTTTTAAGGAGTTGACCTTCCATCATCAGCTCAGCATCATAACATTATGATTGCCAGAAGCAAATGCCAATATAACTTCAGAAAATATGTAAAACGCGGTACAGGTGCCTATAAAATTTGAGGGTTGCCCTCGATTTCTCCTGGATCCCATCATCAGATCCTAGACTGGTCAACCTAATAGTTTAGCTCACCTGTAATGCTACTGATATTATTACTAGTAGTCTAATATGTATTCAGTATTGAAATAATTATTCTTTTACTCATAACTATTAAGGAGTTGACCTTCCATCATCAGCTCAGCATCATAAGATTATGATAGCCAGAAGCAAATGCCAATATGACTTCAGATAATATGCAAAACACGGTACATGTCCCTATAAAATTTGAAGGTTGCCCTCGATTTCTCCTGGACCCCATCATCAGATCCGAGACTGGTGAAAATGGGACCACCTCGGAAGTAAACTCTATCCAACCAAAAAAAAATTTTTGAAATCCGTCTATAATTGACGAAAATATCGGTGAACATACATAAAAAAAAAAAAAAAAATATTATACATACAGACGAATTGAGAACCTCCTCCTTTTTTTGAAGTCGGTTAAATAGAATTACGGCTTTGGCCATTGTACCTATTCAAGACTGTTGTTTTATGTTCACGTGAGAAAGTATAAAGGCAAAAACACTAACACCAAAGGGATTATGCTATTTCTACCTGAATCTCGAGCTATGTTAATCTTTAGCACGTGTAATAATACTTTTTCCAATCTGTTTATGACTCTGTTTTGTTTTTAACACACCTTTTTAACCGACTTCAAAAAAAGGAGGAGGTTCTCAATTCGTCTGTATGTATAATATTTTTTTTTTTTTTATGTATGTTCACCGATATTTTCGTCAATTATAGACGGATTTCAAAAATTTTTTTTTGGTTGGATACAGTTCACTTCCGAGGTGGTCCCATTTTCACCAGTCCCGGATCTGATGATGGGATCCAGGAGAAATCGAGGGCAACCCTCAAATTTTATAGGGACATGTACCGCGTTTTGCATATTATCTGAAGTTATATTGGCATTTGCTTCTGGAAATCATAATCTTATGATGCTGAGCTGATGATGGAAGGTCAACTCCTTAATACTTAGGAGTAAAAGGATAATTCTTTCAATACTGTATACATATTAAGACTACTAGTTATAATATCAGTAGCATTATAGGTGAGCTGAACTAATAGGGCGACCAGTCTAGGATCTGATGATGGGATCCAGGAGAAATCGAGGGCAACCCTCAAATTTTATAGGGACATGTACCGCTTTTTGCATATTATCTGAAGTTATATTGGCATTTGCTTCTGGAAATCATAATCTTATGATGCTGAGCTGATGATGGAAGGTCAACTTCTTAATACTTAGGAGTAAAAGGATAATTCTTTCAATACTGTATACATATTAAGACTACATCGGCCTACGGATGAACTTGGACAAAACCAAGGTCATGTTCAATGAACGTATACTACCGGAACCGATTGCAATTCACGGCACCGTCCTCGAAGTTGTTCAAAAATATGTGTACCTCGGGCAGACTATGCAGTTGGGTCGAAACAACTTTGAGGACGAGGTGAATAGAAGAATTCAGCTGGGTTGGGCAGCATTTGGGAAACTTCGCTGAGTCTTCTCATCGTCAATCCCACAAAGCCTTAAGACGAAAGTCTTTAATCAGTGCGTCCTACCCGTCATGACGTATGGAGCCGAAACGTGGACACTGACGGCACGGCTGGTCCACAAGTTAAAAGTCGCTCAGCGGGCTATGGAAAGAGCTATGCTCGGTGTTTCTCTGCGGGATCGAATCAGAAATGAGGCGATCCGTCAGAGAACTAAAGTCATCGACATAGCTCATCGCATTAGCAAGTTGAAGTGGCAGTGGGCTGGCCACATCAGCCGTAGAACCGACAACCGCTGGGGTAGACGAGTTCTGGAGTGGATACCGCGTCTCGGCAAACGTAGTGTAGGACGCCCGCAGGCCAGGTGGTGTGACGATTTGCGCAGGACGGCTGGTAGGAGCTGGATGCGAGTGGCCGAGGATAGAGAGAAGTGGCGTGCATTCGGAGAGGCCTATGTCCAGCAGTGGACAAGTATGGGCTGATGATGATGATGATTAAGACTACTAGTTATAATATCAGTAGCATTATAGGTGAGCTGAACTAATAGGGTGACCAGTCTAGGATCTGATGATGGGATCCAGGAGAAATCGAGGGCAACCCTCAAATTTTATAGGCACATATACTGCGTTTTATATATTTTCTGAAGTGATATTGGCATTGCTTCTTGCAATCATAATGTTATGATGCTGAGCTGATGATGGAAGGTCAACTCCTTAATTGTTTGGAGTAAAAGGATAATTCTTTCAATACTGTATACATATTAAGACTACTAGTTATAATATCAGTAGTATTACAGGTGAGCTGAACTAATAGGGTAACAAAAAATTTAACACTAAAAAGTATGAAAAAAAATTGTAAACAAAAAAAAAACCGCCTTCAAAAACCCGACTCACTAAAAATTACAAAATAATATAATACGAACATTTATAATCATCTGGGTAAGTATGAATTTTATATGTTTTTGAAGGCGGTGCCAATCAAAATTTTGAGGAAAAAGAAGCAATCTGTGCTTGTCTGTTGGAAATATAAACGGCACCGCCTTCAACAACATATAAAATTCATACTTACCCAGATGATTATAAATGTTCGTATTATATTATTTTGTAATTTTTAGTGAGTCGGGTTTTTGAAGGCGGTTTTTTTTTTGTTTACAATTTTTTATTTTTAAAAAATACCATGTACCTACTGGTTTCAATTGTTAAAATCCTATCTTCTTTTGCAGACGGCCATCAAGACGATCGCTTCAAAGGCATTGAGCGTTGTTAAGTTCGTCATCACCAAGGGTAGCTTGGTTCTTCTTGGAGCAGCTTTAGTTGTAGGCGTTTGTGCTTTCACCCCATTCTGCACTCTTATCATTGAGAAGCCTTTCGCTAAGCAGATTGAATCCATGAACATTCCCTACTTGGATGACGCTCAACATTACTTAAGGGAGGCTTACAATAAATACCACGATTTGTATTAACATAATTGTAGATTTTAATTAAGATTTAATTTAATTTATTGTAATATTTATTATTTCGAAAATACGAGTGACATACCTAATATGAAACCGAATGGAAAACTACTTCGTTTTCATGAAGTATGTTAATAAATACTAAACTGAAAGGATGTTGCAATGAAAAAAACATAAGATTGGTTGATAAATGGTATTTATTATTAATTAAAAAGAAATATAAACTTTATTAAATTACTTAAAAGGAAAGAATCAATACAAAATAGCTCGACGGCGTCTCTTAACAGATACACTGGGTATTTTCGAGTCCTCGTTGTATTTATCAATGGCTGTCTTGACGAACGCAGCGGCGGTGCTAATCTTATCCAAATTATCAGGAGTGACGTAACTCCTCATTTCCTCATGAATGGGCCCAAAACCATTGTAAGTAATTGTGCAGAGGTCCGTATAAGAACAAACTCCAACGGTAAGAAGAGTGCCGAGAAAGAGTAAGAAGACGCTTCCCAATGTCCAGGATACCAAGTTGCTGACGTAGCTCACGATAGTCTGAAACAAGAATAAACAATTGTTAATTTTACTTAATTAAAAAGTAAAAATAAAATCTCCTGAATTATACGTGATCTAGAACTTATGAATAAAATAACATCAGACGTAGTTTTAAAACCACGCTTTTATTTGTATAAGTATTGATGACTGTGAAAATTACAAGTGACAACAGTTTTGTAAAAGCAACGATTTGAAACAAGTAGACAGCTAAGAAGAATATAGTTGCTGGTAAAAATGTAATAAAAAAGTTGTCACAGAAATTTATTCAAGACATTAGCAGAAAAAAAGATTATATAACTTACCCTAGCATCAGGTACTTGGCTCCACATCAGACTGAATGGCGAAGTATCGGGTACCACGTAGTCGGCGCTTAAACTGTTTCCATACATATCGTACCTGAAGATAACAAGAAGTATGATAAGAACACTTATACCGGAGATAGTACAGACAGCACTTCCGAACTGCATGTCTTCGACGCAAATGAGCAAAACCAGGAAAGCTTTGTCTTAACATTGACTTTACATTAAGGGGGATGCAGGATCATAAACAGAGCAACATAAAACATATTATTCAAGCTATTCATTGTTTTTAAAAGTTTCCAGATGGTTGTTTTGTTGGAAACGGTCTACTTTTCAATAACAAATAATGACCTATATGAATAACTAGCTGTGCCCGCAACTTCGTTTGCGTGGAATAGTAACTTTCGCCAGCATTTTGATTTTAGGAAGCATTTTTTAAAGTAATTATAGGTAAAATAAATAAAGCCACATAAATTATAAAATCTATAAGAAAAGAAAATATAATTAAACTTAGCAATGATTAGATTCATATCCAGGAAAGAACCTAAAATTGTTTACTGATTAATAGGTGATACACAACATACCACATTTTTCATTACAAATCGGGTAACGATAAAGAAGAGGATTCACTCGCCCAATATTTTATTGTCCAAGCAATGCTCTAGCCAGATGAGGAGAGTGGTAGCTAGGACTCACAAAATATTTTAAACATTTTAGAACTATAAAACCACGTTAAAAATTTATTTTATTTGATAGAAACAGGTTTCAATGGTTGCAAACAGCATACTGTACCTAAGTAGTTAGTACACAAAACTGATGTTTGATATCAGGATGACTTCAAAAGGTAAAAAATACAAACTACCGATCCACTGCCTTAAAGTATCTATAAAGGATGTGTGTCGCCATGTGACGAATTATATTAGTATTTGCTTTGCTACTTTGTTTCTCGTAGATTGTATTGTACTCGTAATGAAACAATGAGATAATAACATTAAAACGCAAGTTTAATAAAATGGAACTTATTAATTACTTTTGGTATTTGAAGCAATATTGAGAAGTAATAAAGCACAGTGACATCTCTTGAACTAACAAAGAACTAAACACTCATGTCATATCAAATCTGACAATATTTGACATGACTTGCCAGCTAAAAACGTGATAGTTGGGGAGCCCAACGGGGGTTTTGCAGTCTTGATGTTTGAGTCAGACACAGACTCTGTCTTGTAAGATTTTTAAATGGAACTTTATAATATCCAACATTTTTACGTGAATGTTTATGAATTACCCTTTGTATGCTTAGAATAGCGATATCCTTCTATATGAACATGCAGATAATACCGAACAGCCTATCAATTGGAAAAACACAAACCAGCCATGCAAGCCAGCAAGCAAATATAGGACAACTGACCACCTCCATACCGAAAACCAGATAAAAGCGAAATGTAGCGAATGTAATAAACTTCTGTACCTGGTCTTCGTAGATATTTTAAAAGTTTTTGACGGTATCACCCACACCAACCCAATTAGCTTTCTCTTCTTCAGCAAAACGTCGAACCCACATACATAAAAATTCTCCAAATCATTTACCAACAAAGCACAGCCGATATCAAACTGCACACTGAACGCCTGACATTCAAAATACAAAAAAGAGTTAAACAGGGTGACTCCCTATCACCAAAGCTTTTCAGTAGAACGCTCCAAGAAGTCTTCAGATCACTATAATATTCTTAGGCAACAAAAGGAATAAGTGTAGGGGATAGATGACTGATAAACTTTCGCTTTGCAGATGACATTTTCAAGCAAATAAGTATACCTAGACAGGACTCGAGTTGATGCTCGAATAACTGAGCGCAGAAAGCTTTGAGGTTAGACTGAAGATGAATAGATCCAAAACCATTGTCGTAACCAACAGCACCAACGATAGGATAGCAGTCAATAGGCAGGTAAAGCAATATATAGAGGAGTATAAACTTGGCCTAGGCAGCCTCCTTCGAAAACAGGCAGGACAAATAAATACTCCGTAGAGCAGACAACGCCTGGAAAAGCTTCTGGTCTATGAATGGGTATATGAAGGGTGACCTTCTTATATCACTGAACCACAAACTCATCGACATTTTCATACTGCCTATCCTAACATATGGGGCAGAATCATGGCCAATCACCGAAAATCAGAAGTTTAAACTCAAGGTTTTTCAAAGAGCTATGGAGTGGAGTATCATAGGTATTAGGTTAAAAGATAAAATAAATTTTAACACCATCCACTCCCGTACTGTTGTTGTTTTTAGTCAAAACTGAAGTGGCAATGGGCGGGGAATGTCTGCAGGATAAAGAACAATAGATGGACCAGAATCGTTACACATCGCATGCCTGAAGACGATTTTCGCCGAAGAGAAAGACCCAAGAAAAGGTGGTATGACGATCTTGTCTATGTATCAAAGAACTGGCAAGTCCTAGCATTGGACAGAGAGCAGTAGATGAGTTTGAAGAATACTTTGCCCAGCAGTGAGATGATACAGGCAAAGAAAAAAAATTACAGATTATTATACAGCAGGACTATGATATCAACTTGAACCTCCTGCATAAAAATGTAATGCGCTGAAGTATCTCAAGATTATGTGTTTTTCAACAGACACAAAGATTAATTAAAACTTTCTTGTCCAAATCGTTACAATGACACTTTTTAGGGATTATTTAACATGCACTTTGAATGACTGACACGGTCAATTAACTTTTTTCTTCCAACACCTTGTTACCAGGTAGCCCTCCTGTATTAATCGCTGTCCTCCCACTTATAAAGAAAGTGTTATAAACTTTTTTCTTATTTAGCGTAATCTTTCTATTCCGATTCCATGTCGTTCGAGTAACTGCAAATCTAGCCATTTACCTCCCCTACTATGACGTTTTGCTCAATAAAGTAGTCCGTATAGTCCTAGTCAGAAGGTTCATTTTGGCCGATTTACTTTTCCATTTTTGTACTTGATCTAATAAAGTTAGTTTTTTAACTATCCTACAGGAATTTCTGTGACTAAAAGTATTTAAGATCTTGACCAGGGATGTAAGGTACCACCATTCAAAATTTCATTTAAATCGGTGTAATAGTTTCAGAGATCAGTCATTTATATAGGTTTTTTGAATATCCCACGGGAACCAGTTAACTGTCAGTGATTTAAAGTATCCTATGCATTTTTCCGGAATTTAAAATACCTTCGTGTAAAGTTTCATTTCAATTGGTTCAGCCGTTTAGGAGGTCAGTCGAAACAAACAAACAAACAGACAGAGATACAATTTTTTTTTTAAGTATGGGGTTGTGTTCTACTACTCTCAAAACATATCCCTGACTGGTTTTTTTACGTTTCTAAGAAAAGTACAAGAATTTTTGCCTCTACGTTTTTATTATAGTATAGATGAAGGAGGTTTCCAATAAGCTTAATGCAGCAATGCTGGTTTAACATTAACAGTTATCCAATCTTACAATGCGATAGTCACGGAGCTTTAGTAAAATTGTGAATAATATACCTACAAAATAAATAAATGAATAAAGAATACTAATGGATGTACCTGTTAGAAGCATGATTTGAGGGAGGGTATCCATATCCCGGGGCGTATTGGACATCGGGATAAGAAACGTCGTCCAAGCTAGGAACGTATTCGTACCCGGTCATACCCTGATGCATCTAAAATTAAAAAAATAATTAGTCAAACTAAAGTTAATTTCTTTCTTCATGTCAACTTAGTCACTTTGTCACGACGACGTTTTTAAATTTAATTATTCCGAAGCTTTTGCACCAATGTGAGTTTAAAATTTTTAACTAACATTTAAGATTATTTCATTAACCTGTCACAATGAAAATAAAATTGTATGACATCAGTTGACTTTCTTAGTAGAAGAAAAATCTTTAAAAGAAATAATATTGTATGAATTAATAAAAAAGTTAAAATAATACTTACATTCTGATTGACTTCAGCATGTCCGTGAAGGGGCTGATCAGCCAACATCCTATCATCTTTCACCACAGGTCCCGTCGGCTTCACCGGTTCCATGTTAGCTCGTGTCTCCTGATGCTTATAGACCGGATGTTGGTCAAGATCGAGAGCATCTCTCTTAAACGTCTTATCTACCGGTTCTGTTTTCAAGTCAGGTTTGAATTGTCCTTGTTTCTCTAGGAGAGCGTACGAAGAAGATATTTCGGCGGCATACGCTGAGAGAGCCAAGCTTAGAATTATAAATGTTGGCTTGCTGTACATCTGAAAAGATCAAAAAATTTTAAATAAATGTGCTTCATCTATGAATAACAATTTTAATGAAAATTCAATTAAAATTTCTATTGAAATGTGTATGTTATACATTTCAAAGTAAATTTATTTTTTTTATTCACATCTCAAAAGTGAATACCTACCTACTTTTAACAATTTAAAGAAACGAATAGCATATTTTTATAAGGTTACACATAAAGGCTATTGTGTTTTCCCTTGATCCTTATAATCAAATCAAATCAATTCCCAATCGCAAGTTTATCTAAGAATCAAGGTATACACCGTGAAATTTTAGTGGTTGTTTTCCCGCAGTAAAATGATTCTATCTTAGTAGTACAAAAGATGTGTGCAGTTCTTTTTTGGTAAAATCAATAAATGCCGGTTTTACGAAAGGTTTAACCGTAACTCGAAAACACGTTCGAACCGCTTTATGACTTAGGGTGTAGAGCTTCTTTAGTTTTAAGCATCGATTTCATGCGGCAAGCAGTACCTGAATACGTCACATCTTCAAAAACAACGATAGCTTCTCTCGTTTTCGAGTTGGAAAATTATTATTCTGAAAAATCGAAAAAAAAAAATTTTTTTTTCGAGGAATAATTTGCATGATTCGATAGTATTACTAAAGGCAAGTCGTTCTGCCACGGGAAAACAACCACTAAAATTTCACGGTGTAGAAACGAGCAATTTCTTGAGTAAGGAAAATTTAAAAAACTTACCTTGGCAACTTAAGTAAGTGAACTGAAGTTACTTAACTAAGCAAAGTATCCCAAGGGACTGATGTTGTTTTTGCGAAACAAACACTATTTATACCATTTCACCGGCCACCCTTATTTCCGGGTTATCTTATCCCATTGTTTTAGCAATAATAGACCATCCCTTCCTTCCCTTCTACGAAAATTCGTCAAAACATTGGAATGCTAAAGCTTAGCCGCACGCCGGAATAGAAGAATAGAATAAAACACCTTTGTAAGTTTTTGTAATTACCTCATTTTACAATATGCAGGTGGCAGCTGCAAGTTATAAAATAACAATTACAACAATAGTAATAGTTTAAATAATAAGTTAATCTGTTTGCAGCAATATACGTGTTTTATTTTTTGGGGTCGAAATAATTTATGATAGAAAAACAAAAGAATATTTACTGGCATCGAAAAGATTTAATGGTTGCCGCAATTTAGTTTATTTATTCGATTCTCACAGTTATCCAAACAAGGTTTTATAATATAAATATAATAGTTCCATGTGTTGCAAATGGGTATTATTAATTCACTCGCAAAATATAAATGGATGAAATACAATAGTAAAAGCTAGTCAAATACCTTTCAGCATGCATTTCATTGCCTATTCAAAGGTATTCTATTATACGTATCTAGTTCTAAAGGTAATATTATTTTATGACCTTTCTGATTCAAAGCATTATCAAAATGAAAAAAAAAAAACATTATTTGCAAATGTACACAGCGTATAGAAATAAACACAATGTGCGCTTATTAATCAAAACTCGCTCAGAAAATTAAAAGGTTGATACGCTTCAGGATTAAAAAAGGAGGACTAGGTTTTTTATAGTGAATCTTGATGCCAATATCCCTATAGAGATTTTACCTGGTCATTTCCCTAATCCATAAGGCGTAGACGATAATTTGAAATCGATATCGATTAATATTTCAGCAGAAAGCCGGCGCCCGGTGCCTTTAAAGTACACAGTTAGCGGTTGAATATTTTATTAGCAGATCGAATTGACACCGATCGATTGGGAACATTTCCTTAACCCACTTATACCGGAACTAAAATTACAGTCCATACATAAGACTTCCATCCTATCCGTCCATACAAGGTAGGTACGTAAGACTTTCATTTGTTCTATAGCATTTGTTTATTGTGAAAAAATAACACGCGCCATTTATACTCTTTTATTAGCTACCAGCTTTCCGCCCGCGACTTTGTCCGCGTAGAGACGTTTAACGGGTAAAACATTACTTCCTTATAGCGCAGTCGGTTAAAAAGTAGCCTATAACCTTTCCTAGGCTCTGGACTATATCTGTACCAAATTTCATTTAAATCGGTCCAGTACCTACTCTATGCGTGAAAGCGTAACAGACAGACAGACAGAGTTACTTTCGGATTTATAATATTAGTAAGGATAGGTATATAAACAGAATGCACAGTAAGTAACTATGTATTTGCGACTCCTATCATCGCGTGTAGTCCCATATTAATAAGTTTACAGAATACACACCCCAGTTTGACTTTTAAAAGTATTATTGTTTTAATTAAAAGTAGTTGGTTCCTAGAATCTAAATTGACAGTTAAAAAAGTTCCAAACACATTAAACTATTAACTTAAAAATAATATTTAATAATATACCTTCTTCACGCAAAAAAAAACTAAAAGAGGAACCTAAAAGAGAAATGCATGCAATAATCTAAAGTGCATCCGAACTTCGGAATTCGCAAAAAACAATAAATCATCGTATCTCATGTCTTATCGATTCTGGGATGGGCTTTGGTCACTCATTCAAAGATAACAGTATCTGTAGCATTTTGTTTGCATCCAATTATCACGAAATTTCTAAACAATGATTGTTTGTCTTTTGTAAGCTGAACTCCTTTACCGAATTTCTTAGTACGTACTAAAAAGGTTAGGCTTTTTAGTATGTAGGGGAACCTGTTGTACCTTGGACAGTGTTGTACCTAGGACAATTGTAATTTTTCGTAAACTCCCGCGCTTTAGAATAATATTGTATATGGCAGTCAAAGCCTGCTTTGATAAGACTCACGTGAAGTTAGTTGTGATTCGCCGGCGCCGGGTCAATGCAGTTAAAAAAGGTAATTTATTACTTTTTGCCTTAAAAGTTCGTTTTTTGGAATTTACTTATGGCCTCTTAATTTGTCACGATATGTATTTATAAAATATCTTTTACTTCCGAAATAATCTCAGTTTATTAAGGTTTTGGACAGTATAGTTGTCAAAACCCAACCTCAATTAAAAGTGTGTTTAAACAAGTTGTAACTAAAAATTGTTATGATGTTGTACCTTGGCCCCCCAACTGAGTATGTACCTTGGACATAGATAATAGATAGATAATTTTGATATAGATAATATAACCTTATAAAAACATATTTTTAATTATATTTTTAGTCTATTTATATAAGGCAATAAATAAATATTTAAATATTGTAAACATTTGTTATGTTATTGATACAAAATAAAGAGACAAGAGACTATTAATTAAGGTTAATGTTAATTTGCTATTTACACTAATGTTTTTGTTGATTACAGGTATAAGCATTATTGTTGTACTTACCTATATTAAAAATAAAACTCTGCTGCAATTGCTAGTGTTTATCTTCATTCTACCCTGGAATGTCCAAGTACAACTGGAACGGTCCAAGGTACATCAGGTCTGTTGTACCTTGGACAGTTTTCCCTTTTTTTTTCAAGTTGCTTTTGTTTCCAGCTTTAACGAAAATCCTCATATTTTATGTATTTACTATATAGGTGATTAACTGATCTTTCCATTATTCCACATTTGACGGATCTTATTCTTACCATTTATTTTTAAAAAATAAAAATATCAAAAACTGGCCTAGGTACAACAGGTTCCCTTACTAAGAAATTCGGTAAAGGACAAGAACACACAATCATGCCCACATTTGTACCAAAATATATGTTATAAAATATTGTAATATTGTAAAATATGTGTATGGTATTTATTTGCAAAAATTAAATTACTTTATTTTAATTAAAGGCGATAACTTAATTGCATTGTATACCCTAAAATAAAATATCTGATAGATTACCGTCAAACTTGTGGGATAAAAGAGGCGCTTGTAATAATTCACACTCCACCACAAATGTTATAAAGTGAAAAATAGAAAAATGAGGAATATTTTTAAAACGAAACGTGTTCGTATCATTTAAACTTACCCAGCGTAGTTAGTACTCCTTGGCCAAAGTCTTAAACCTAACTAACCTAAGTTTAATTAGGTCAGATAAGTATCAGATGTTATATCTTCCAAATAAGTTCAAAAGTAATTAATAAATACTGTACATCTCAATACTAATTTACTTCACTAATAATTTAATTCTTACCTGTTGAGCGTTTTCCGCGAGCAGGTATGTTAAATAACTTATTAGGTTAAATGTAAATGAATGTTTATTAAATTAATATACAGAAAACAAACTTACCGCTTAACATATTCCCAGAAGAGTTTTATCTCTTCTTCCAAACTCATTATTTTACTTTGTAAGTCTCAAGCAGTACACTTTTATGAATTCCAGAACTTCACATAGCACAAAAGTTTTTGTTTAAGTAATTGTTTATTAATTATATGTATAATCTAGGTCTTTTTGATACCATCGAGCAAAACACGTATTTACTTCCGATTGCAACGATTATTCAATTTGTTACACAATTTTCATAACGTTACACCTTTATGTCTTACACGTAAGGTTCAATATTGAGCGAGTTTGGAGGTGTTAATTATCGTTTACAGGCCTGAACACGCGATGAAACACGAGGCTTCATGTAGTGACTATTCGATGACGACTGCTTCAAACTCATACTCAACACACGTGGAAGTTCAGGGTTAAATGGCAATCGATTCTCATTCATGGCCCATAACCTAGTTTCGGCAAAACCAATATAAAAAACCTATAAAGGTATTAATTCGGTATAACCCTTGCAATATGTAATCGCGAGGTGCTAGTAGCTATTAAACCAATGGCTCCATGGTCAATAATACTCGTACATAATGTAATGTTCCTTCAGAATATAGCTGGCGACTAGAAAACAATAAAAAAGTATTTACTCAGTCTCTCATTGGGTAAAGAAATTTATATGCAACCTTTATGTTTCGACCTTGACTATTGACATATGATTAAAAAGTTAGTAAATTTTGATCGGCAACATGACAGCTGTGTTGTCTTTTGTTGCATTTTAAAAACGCTAAAGAAATGTTAAAATAATGGCAGTTAAAAAGCTCGATAACAATATTCAATCTTTGTTTGCTTCGTCTATTCATTTACATAGTTACAAAAGAGTTGTTGAAGAACTAGTAAGTTACAACATTACGTATTTAATAGTGTATAAATAGTTACTCGGTAAAGTTAGATAATAGTAAGTACAGTTATGTACATTAATTTAGTAGTTTAGTAATTTTATTATACTTACATATAATTGTAGATTCTTTGCTGATACATTTAATATGACAAGTTTTAACAGACTGCTTTTATGTTTAGGTTTACAATGCTTTGGACGCAGAATCAACGTCTATAGCAATAAGAATACATGTACAAGAAAACAAAATTCAAGTGGTCGACAACGGCAATGGTATATCTAAAGAGGATTTCAATTTGCTAGGTCATAGATACGCTACCAGCAAATTTGTAGACTTAGATAGATACAAATCTGCTCCTAATTATTATGGATTTCGTGGACAAGCCTTGGCTTGTGTAAGTAGTGTATCAAAATGTGTAAAAATAACGTCTAGATTGAAAAATTCAGAAGAAACATGGGCTAAATCATTTTATAAAGGAAAGAGCAACGATATTAGTAAAACCACTGTTCGACCATCGAAAGGGACTACGGTATGTTATTTGATACACATTATTTCCTTTGTTTTTCTTTGTTAAAGGAACTAAGTTTAATCTCGACATCAATTTATTTTTCCAGATTGAAATTAATGATTTTCTCTATAATTTAAACATACAAAAGAATTCTATCAATTGTCTCAATGAAATGAACAGCATTAAAACTTTTTTAGAACAGCTGTCATTGGTTCATCATAATGTATCGTTTAGTCTAAGAGATGACTCGAGAAACGAGATTATATTTCGAATACACAAGAACAGAGATATCTACCAAACATTCAAATCATTGTACGACATAGAAAAGACAAATGTGCAAGAGCTGCACGTAGAAAAGGATCAATACAAAGCTATAGCTTACTTTGCTAAAGAGACAGATCCTGTTAATCGACACCATTTGCTATTTTTAAATAAAAGGGCTATTATTAATAATAATCTTCATAAGTTAATACAGCGTCTTTTGAAAAAGTCTTTACCTCATAAGAATATTAAAAAACAAAAGGTATGCATCCAAAATACATACACGCATATTATACAGCTATGTCCACAAAAACTTCTCATATTAACTATGTGATTTTTTTTTTAGAATTTTAACCAATACAACGATTTCGAAGTACCGACAAATATTTTACCATTTTATTTCGTTTTCATCACATGTCCTTACTATGATTACGTCATTAGTGATACACCTAGACAATCCGCCCTAGAATTCAAAAACTGGGATCAAATAAACAAACTTCTGGAGAAGATGGTTAGGTTTTATACAGGAGATTTACGGGTACATGACCTCAAAACAACTGAAAACAATTATAAAAATATCACAATAGAGAAAAATGACACAAGAGCACAGGTAAACGGAATTATACAGAAATTTTTGGGAAGGTTCTCAAGAAATCCGGGTGTTTCACAAATGCAAAACGGTATTAAAGGTAAGAATATTTCAATTCTTGTACCTAGTATAATTTTGACCTAGTTTAAAACTACATGTTCATGAACTTATATTCACCAGGAAAATTAATTAAGAGAAAAAAGAAGAAAAAAAAGGATGTATCCCTATCTAAAATATTTCCACCGAAACACCATGAACATGTCAACACCACAAAAGCTTTAGACAGAATCAATACCTACAATAAACATGAAAAGCCAACATCTAATCCCCAAACTATAACTCAACAAGATACCTACTGCGTTTTTAAAAGTACTAGTACCAAAGTGAAGCATAAAAGTAAATGCAAAAAAGAATCAAAAATTGTTTCTAAAGCTGTTAAAATAAAGAAACGTAAAATTAAAAATGATTCTTTAGAAAAGGTTTATGAAAAGAATACCGGATCTGCAATGAAAATATGTGATATAATAGCAAAAGCAGCCGAAAACTGGGTACCATACAACAATGAAAAGGAAAAGCAGAGTAGAATGATAGTGAATGAAACCATAAATTATAGTAACATAATTAAGAATAACAAGGAGATTTCGATTAAAAAGCGAGTTCAAGAAACGATTATTCATGAATATATCCCTTTAAAACCTAACGAACATTATCCTATGATTAGTAATCAAAACAAATTTTCCATTAAAACATCTTATGATTTAATCACAACCGTATTAGGACCGGAGAAACTGTTTTGTCGAAATGAAAAGGAAAGTAATGAAGTGAACTATATAAATGCTGGTCCAAAATATGTCATGGAGTACCCACAATTAACCTATCAAAGTCATAAATACATGAATCACGGCAAATGCCGCCGCTTTAATGTAAGATATGACAACACAAACCAATACTTCGACAAAAAAAAGCAAAATAAGTTTATAACTAAGCAGTCTCTAGACAATTTTGCTAACCCTAAGAACTACATACAACGAAATCCAACAAAATCACCTATTTTTTCTATCAAAAAATGTAAAAAAATCGACAAATGTAAGAGAAAATTTCGAAAAGTTGCAAACGTTACAAAACGTTATAACATATTTAACGTTTCTAAAGGTGTATCATCTTATGACATAGATTTTTCTGAAAATAATGAGTTCCATGAAGAGTTTCATGAAAATATTGATTTCTTAAATACTGGAAAAAAAATGAACATCAATGTAAATAATAGTTCAATAATAAATAACGACGAGATTGAAGTTATAGGTAATCAAAATTGTGTGTCCTTAAAATTTGGGTGTACCTACACATTGTCAGAAGAAATAATTAAAACAAAATGTGCAAATAATACACAAACTGAAGGGTATCACAAAAATCATTGCAAGACTGATTTGAAAGAGCAATCAGTACGATATTGTGGAAGCAAAGAGATCCCTCCATGTGCAGGATTAACTAAGAATCCCTTTTCAGAATTTGTTTCAAATTCAAAGTCAGATATTGATAATGAATGCATTGAACCATTGTATTTTTGTGAAACTATTTTAGATTGTAGTAAAGTAACTGATATCAAGGACACGATTGAAAACTTCAGTCAAATTAATGATAATGGTAATATTTCTGATTTAAACAAAAATGAAAACTTGAACCAATTAATTCACAAGTCGTCTGAATATCTTGAAAATCAGGATGATTTAGTTGTGTCAATATCGAACAATGTAATCATGACTAATAACTCTCTTGAACTAGAGATGAATAACATTATATACGAATCTGAAGAAATTAATCAAAACAAAAACTTGGAAGTTGGCACAAATATCCCTGATCCAGATAACGCAGATGAAGCCATTATTGTAAATAATCAGGAAAAAATCCAAGAAAAAAACTTCAATATCGATAGAAGTAATTTTAGAATTAAAAACCGGCTTCGATTTATACCTAAAGGTAATGGTAAAGTTCCATAATGTAAAGTAGCATAATATTCGTAATACCGATCTGTTATAAATTAAGCAAATTTTAATTAAATTTTTAAATTACAGGCCTGTCTCCTATTTTCAAAAACCAAAATATCAAGAATACAGTAGGTCATGAAATGAATAATGAATGTTTCCAAGAAGTAAGTACAAACATGTATTAATAACGATTAAAACATACCTACTAATAATTGATCTCGAATGCTTGTTTCAGGAAATCTATAATAGGTTTATGGACAGTGTCCAATTACAATCGGAAATATACAAATGTCAACTCGAAAATCTAAACGAACAAACAACAAAAGCTATTGGAAAAGTGAATAACAGATTGAACAAAGAAAACTCGTCTCTTACGTTCAGCTCCAATTCATTAAAAGAAGCACAGGTAATAATACTTTTTTTGGTGAAATTTTGATAACTCATTATCAGTTTTCTAGTTGAAGTAGTGTATCGCACAAAAAATACTTCCTTATTGTTAAGTCGGTAAAACATTTGCCTATGTCCTTTCACAGTCTCTAGCTAGACTATCCGTTTACCAAATTTAATTTTAATCGGTTCCGTAGTTTTGACCTGAAAGCAAAACGTGGCGACAGACAGACACTGCTTATTAACTTAATATAATATTTTGTCATCTAACTGTTTTTTAATGAGACCTGTGTCTATGTAATTTCAGGTGTTAGGTCAAGTGGATACTAAATTCATTGCTACAATCATCAAAGCAAAGTCTGGCTCTTTAGAATATCTTGTTCTATTTGATCAGCATGCGGTACATGAACGGATTCGACTGGAAGATAATTTAGCAGGTACGTAGTAGAATTTTAATTTTTTACTAAGATAACATTTTATTTGTTTTTTTTTTCTTTTAACTTATACTATACTTCTGGGCAAATGCCCAAACCTGTCCATCCACTGCTCTCTATCTAACACTTGAACCATCATGTTAATCGGGGGCACAGGCTCAGTAGTGCCCCCGCCAATCCCAGCGCGATGATGATTTTTGTTATTAATAATTTACAGATTACTGCAATGGAAATTCCTGGAAAAGAATCAAGTTAGACGATGTTGTTCTCAAGTTATCAAAGGATGAGGTTTTATATCTACATAATTACAAAGAGAAGTTTACTCCTTTTGGCCTGCAATGGTCGGTCATAGACACTCACAATATTATACTTCATGCCATTCCAGAAGCTATACTTGGAAAAAATTCGAGACCGGTACGAGTAATTTTCATTATCAAAGTAAAATACTTTAACCTAACAAAGTCATAGTGTTACAGTGATCAAAGAAAAATCTAATTCGTCAGTGACATAGTAGCGGATAGGTTGGCATCTGCTAGATAGTACATCGCAGATCAGTTATACTTACCTACTTGTTATATAATGGTTCATCGTAGTGTCTTATACGATTTTTACTATAAATCTAACCTAATTGATAAAAATGTATATCATTTTTATCTATTAAGTATTGCGCGAAAAATACCATGAACCCTGTAAAGAGCTCGGAACGTCGGGTCAAATTTAGTCTAGTTTAGTTACTATAATCCGTAAAAAATGTTTTATTTCAATTATAGAATAACATATCATTAGATAGTATTCAATCATCCATAATTTCAGGTTGAAAAAGTAATCAACGCTGTGAAAGGTTTGATAACTGAAGAAGTCAATAATATCAAACTACAGAAGGGATGTACTTTGCTTTACCCTAAGTCTATAATGGATCTGGTATTTAGTGAAGTATGTGTATTATATTTTTTTATTTATACCGCGTACCTATTTAGGTATACCTACAATTTTTGGTAATACTTTTCCTTCTTGTATTTTTTAAGGTAATGTCTTTAGAAAATTTGGAAATTTAAAAAAATATTACTTAACAAAGCTTATCACTTTTTTTTTAATATACGTTGCGATATTTTAGGCTTGTAGATATGCTATAATGTTTGGAGACAGTCTTTCCCTGAGTGATTGCAACGAAATGATCAGAAGTTTGTCGTGTTGCAAGACACCCTTTCAATGCGCCCATGGTAGACCAGTCATGGCTGTGATGATGGAAATATTTCCTGAAGAACGACATTACAAGGTTATAAAAAGCATATTGTCTGTACTACGTATGATCAATGTATTGGGTAGATCAATCAACAAAAAAAAACAATAGTTTCATCACAAAGCTAAAACTTAACTTTATTAAATAGTAGGCATAATTTATATCTATTTAAGCTTTAACATAGGTACTTAGGTATGTTAAAGCTTAAATAAATATAAATTATATTATACCATAATAAATCTCGAACAATTAAACACTTTGGATATTAACATTGGTTTGAATATTTGCAGGTAGATAAAGAGAAACTTCACAATTTCCGATCGACGAAACCTCATAAGAAGTAACGTCCATCCCCTCAGTTTTTTGGTAAATAAATTTTAAACAAACAGATTATTTTTCTTAGCCTTCGATCCAGCGAATTCGTTATTCTTACCTACGTAGGTAGGTACAAGCAAAAACTTTTTATTTTACCGCCAAAATATGTAATATAATATTTGACCGTTTGATGGCCTTGGATTTAATATTTTTATCCAAAAAAAATCACATGAAACATTTTAAGGTTCAATGAGGTGGGACTAAATATTTTAAAATGTAATGTTAAAAACTTTTAGCATCCCAAAACGTAATAATATAATTAATGAATGTTTTACAATTTATAAGATTTAATGAACAAACACATTACACACTGTAGGGCACTAACTATGCATGACAATTAGAATATTTCATTTGGTCTCGAATCCAATTAATAAATGGAGTGATTCGGGTATGGACATCTGGAAACCCGACTGCACAAGGGATTCCCCATGACGCTACTCCCACTAGTTTATTGTGTCTCACTAAAGGTCCGCCGGAATCGCCCTGTAAATAACATTTTCTTGGCTTACAAAACTGATCAGTGACAAATACGTTTCAACAATAGGTTAACTGATTGTTTTCATATTTTATCATAAATGTGCAACTCACGTGGCATGTGCCCTCGCCCACTCTTGTGAATGTACAGAACATGGTCTCCGTAACGTTTCTTGAATATCGCATTGCATATTCACATGTTTCTTGATTAAATACCGGGAGGACCAAAGAGTACAACTGCCGACTGGACTCTTCATTAGCCTGGAAAAAATTTTAGGTACAATAGAAATTGCACAAAAATTACATTATGTTTATTTTATCATGCAATTTGGACAAGAAATTGACATGTATAATAGGTGTCCATTCCTTGTGATGTTATCTGTAGTTTTATTTTAAATGATCTAACAAATTGATAGTTTTTCTAATATAAACAGACAATGACATGGTTATGACGAAATTTAAAAAATATTAAAAGTGCGAAGTATAGGTACATATAAAGATAAAAATATTGACGTACCGTATGTGCTCCAAAGCCGGATAATATTAATATATCGCCTTCAAGTATTTCCTTTTCGTAAAGGCTTAAGATTTCTACATGTTGTAAATCAAACTGGCCTTTTATTTTTAGCACAGCAATATCATTCTGTCTGGCTGTCGTGTTATAACCGTGGTGGAGTTTTATTGACCAAATGTCAAACGTCTGACCACCAGCATCTAAATTAGTTGTTCCCACCACAGCCTTGATATATTGAGGATCTGCCCTGAAATAATGGCATAAGAAATTGTGATTACTGACCGTTGACTCTTGTGTTCGTCTTCAAACTTAAAAACAAAGAAAACACTTACCCATAAATACAATGGGCAGCCGTTAGTATGTGTTTTTTTGATATCACACTACCGCCACATACATGATGTCCAGTTATGTTTTGGAGGGATACGTGGAATCTACCAAATTGCAGTGGTGCCTCTTGCCCACCTACCACTCTGGAGGTAAAGGCTGAAATTAAAGTCACTACACTGAATAACTGATGTAAATAATACTCTATTTAATAATAATAATACTCTAATTGTTATTACCATCTGTTTTCACTACGTTAAAAATTAATAACACGACAAAAACTATTTCTCTATACATTTCCGCACTCTTCTTCCTACTCAAGTTCATGATTTCTATTTTTCATGTGAAGGTATGCGTAAATAATCAAAATTATATCAAATCACACAGATACGTATCTTAGGAATTATCAATGACGATTTGTATTTATAATGATCAAATCAAAGCATTTATCTACTTATCTTTATTTAGCAGTATAAGATAAGTTTAATACCTTATTAATATTTCACATGAAATACTTTGAATTGCCGTGTTTCCCGTTGACACTGGTAATTTTCTAGTAAATAAATTTGTCATCGAAACAGCATTATGCCCGCGACTCCGTCCGCGTAAAGTAGTTTATTGCGAAAAAATTACTCAGGCGTCACAGTCATTCTGCACACACAAAGTATTCCATTGTATGTAATTTTTAGGCTAATGGGATATCTGGAAAATTGTATCTACCAAATTTCATGTAAATCGGTTCAGTAACATTATAGCACGACTTGCTATCCAAAGTAATAACTTTCCTTATTTGCCAAAATGTTCAATTAGCAATAACTAGCACATGACGAAAGTCATTCTGCTGGGGAGTATACTCCCTACAGCCACATTCACAGGGATAGTCGCATCCTGGGGCCATTGGTTGAAACGAACGGAGGCCTATCTAATTATCACTTATTAAAGCTAAAGATCGTACGCACAGATAATAATTGCCTTAATAAAATCCAAACCTGCATACTGACGGGGGGAGGACATTAGCACTGGGGGCCCGTTACCCCTACGGGGTCCTGGGCTGCAGCCCAAAAAGGCCCTGCACCAGTGGCGCGGCAAGACCTAATTTTGATTGCGGACGAGATTTCGCGAGGCATTGTCATTTAAGAAATCTGGATTTGGGGTCTTTTTTAGATTTGTTTTTAGACAAGGGACTCATTTTAATCTAGAATAAGACATTTTTTCACTTCAAAACGGAACAGTCCCGTTGAAAACGGGACGTAATATAAAAATAATGCATAAAAAAATTAAGGCTCGGGCCCTCTGTACCACGCAGCCGTAGACGGTGGCCTTTCAGCTAATCCTTACGCGTACAGTTATTATTATTAATGTTCCTTTTAGCTTAAAACTTTAATTTTAATTCTTGATACTCAATATGTATTGACCCATAACAAAAATTGGCGTTAAAATAGCAGGTTAATTGTCTTTCTTGACACATGTCAAAAGACTGTCATACAGTTTGTAGTAGTTTGTACTTTGTTCAATGACTAAATAAATACATCTATAATTCTATAATTCTATAATTCCTAAGTCATTGACTTTGTTGTATACGTACAAATCTGTTGTTGAGTGGATTTGTTGCCTAAAATTTCTTGAAAAAAGAGCTACAAAACATGGATATTCTAAAAGCTGAAATAGCTAAAAAAAGAAAGCTTTTAGAAGAAAAGAACGTACTTGTAAGTATAAAGTAATATTATCTACTGAACTTGTTGGTTAAACATGTTTGTTTACAGATGATATTTTAACACTTTCAGAATGCAAACAAAAAATATTTCAAACGTGGTGAATTGTTAGCTAAGGAACAAGAAGAATATCTCAAAAAGTATGGACCACAAAACAAACAAGAAGAGGCGGATACATCTACTGAAGAAACGAAAGAAAAGGGTTAGTTATTTATTTATCGAACGTAGCGTAGCACGAAATAGGTACCAATCAAAAAAGGTTTATCAAATGTAATGACTAATTAACCAGAATATTTTATTACATTACTTTTTAATAAATAATAATAATAAAAAAATAATTACAAAATAACCTCGCTCTTCAGTTGGAGTTACTTAATAAATTATTGTGAGTAACCTTTTGCATATGTTTTTCTCCAGTTACCAGACAAGACAGCAATGAAGTGGAACAAACAGAAACAGTGACATTACCAAGAACTGAAGTTATAAAGAGGCTGAGAGAAAGAGGCCATCCCATATTATTGTTTGCTGAGAGTGAAGCACAGTCCTTTAGGAGACTCAGAAGAATTGAAATTCAAGAGCCTGAAGCAAACAGAGTGAGTAGATAAGTTATGTGTATCAAGCATAATGAAATCTTCTTCTTTTCAAGTAGATGGCAAAATCAAATGTATTTGTGCCAGTATTTGGCCACATTAAATTATTGCCGCTTTGATATGCTTGTTAGAACAACCAGCAATCTTTTTATGAATATAAGAATACAGTAAAGTTTTTAAAGACAATTTGCAGGTATGGTGTACTAAAGAAATTTGGTATAATGTGTCAATAAACTGATTTCAGGGTTTGCGTAATGACTTCCAAGAAGCTATGGATAAAGTGGATCAAGCATATTTAAATGAAATCTTGGCACTGGGGACTCAGGTATGTTTTATATTATTATATTTATTTGCAAACTATTGTAATATTTTTATTACCTTGTACTTATCATATTTGTTGTTTATTCCAGAGTGAATCCGATAAAAATTTGAGTGAAGATGCATTGGAAGACTCTCTTACATATGAATTTATACAAGAAATGGCAAAAACAATGGGCCAAGGTGATCGCAATCATGACATGAATGTCATTATGGCTCTCTTACAGGTACAAATATAGATTTATTGTACATCCTTTAATATTAGGTGTTAAGATGTAAATTGAATTATTTCCTAAAACTAGGCTAGATGTGAGAGCTATTTTCTCCCCCACAATTCCCATGATGATGGCGGGATGAGATGAAGGCTACTCCAAGCTGTCATCATAGTAAGTTAGAAGCATAAAAAAAACCTTAAACAATGGTACAATGTTATTATTCTGAAGTAAATATCTGAGCTCTTGCAGGGATTATGTGACATGACATATATAGAAAAACCGGCCAAGTGCGAGTCGGGCTCGCGCACAAAGGGTTCCGTAGCAGCAAATATAATAAAAATCAACCTATCTCAAAAACTATAAGAGATACTTTGATCAAACCAAAAATCGTTGAAAGAGTTAATTAGCATGCATCACCTCTATTTTTTTTAGAATTTTATACCCCGTAGTTATAAAAATAGAGCCGGGACATACTTTACGACTTTGAGAGCTGATATCTCAAAAACCGTTCACTTTAAGAAAAATGTTTTTTAGAAAACTTTATATCATTTTAAAAGACCTTTCCATTGATACCCCACACGGGTATGTACATCGAAAAAAAAAATTTCATCCCTCAGTTACATGTATGGGGGGCCCCACCCCCAATTCTTTTTTTTACTATTTAGTGTCATATTTTTGTAGCGGTTCATACAACACATATTCCCATCAAATTTCATCACTGTAGTACTTATAGTTTCCGAGTAAATCGGCTGTGACAGACGGACAGACGGACAGACGGACAGACGGACAGACGGACATGACGAAACTATAAGGGTTCCGTTTTTGCCATTTTGGCTACGGAACCCTAAAAATTCCTTTTGTCACCATAATTCAATGAAGAATGATAATGAAAATGTTAAAAGATGGTTGTAAAGAAATGATATTGTTATTCCAGTTCCTTCTTACGATGTGGGGCCAGCAATTGAACTCTGCAACAGCTGCTGAGAAGACATCAGCGAAACACAAGATGGCGAGAGCCACATACACACAGACACAGGTGTACCTCAAACCATTGATGAGGAAACTGAAGAAGAAGACTTTGCCAGAAGATATTTGTGACAGTCTCATGGAAATTACAAAATGTTTATTGGAACGAAACTATATAATGGTTGGTATTGAAAGTTTGACAGACATAATAATTGTTTGTTATGATCTTTCCCACAGTTGATATCAATTTATAAATATTTTTTTTAAATAATCACAATACTGCATTAACTGTGATTATAGAGTCCTTCATCTTGAAACAATGTTGGTTGTCTTGTGTTTTAGGGCCAACAATGTTGGCCCAACATACATGCACAGCTTCAAGGAGTCAGGATGGACTGCTTGAAACTGCAGCTACATAGTAAACTACAGATTCTACGTACACACATACATGAAACCGCTCGAGCAGTTAGCAGCACAATGAAATCTCAAGTAGTCGCCAGTCATAAGCTGTTGACTATGATGAGTATGACTGCAAAAGCGGTCCGTGTATGTTGATCATTGGCTAACTGCTCGAGCGGTCCGTTTATGGCAGGACGAATGCTGCAAAGTATACACATGCGGTGGCGATGGCGGTATCGATAGTAGTAGTTGGTAGTCGAACGAATGACTCGCCCGACACACTGTAAAAATACTGCCCCACCACATGCTTCTAGTTTCCTGCCTTAAACTTGCCAAGCTATTGTCAGTTATGCAAAATTTGACAAAAAACACGTATAATGTAGCAATGCTTCATATCAGTGGCGTAGCTAAGGGGGGGCGGCGGGGGCGGCCCGCCCCGGGTGTCACCCCTAAACGGGTGACACCCGAGCCCGACTATGACCATCAGTTATAGTTCTTTCTATTTATAAAAAATCGTAAATCTGCGGCAGAGAGCATAACCGCCACTAATAAAATTATCTAGGTAACTTTAATATCGTACCACGAACATAATAATTGATATTAAAAAAAAAACAATGTGCACAGTGTCAATCGATCAGGGATTCCCCCAAAATTTAATACCCCGTTCGCGCATAACCAACGCTAGTCAGGGGATTCCCTCGATATAGCGCTCGTCACTTGTATTGTGGATTGGGCTTCTTTTGTTTCCGACCGCATTCATTTCAATATTCGCTTACGTGAACGTGTGAAAGTCTAGTGCAAAGTGTTTGTTAATTATTAGATATTATAAACAACATTTTTTGTATAAAAGTCGATTCTTGAAGAAAATAAACAAGGTAAGTGAATTATTTTTGTTATTACAGGTAATACTTACATTTTTTATCCATTTAGTTTCTAATAGCAGTATCTCAGATTATTTTGAAAAACCCTTCAATTTTATTCTCTTTTAATTACTGTGTATTTTAAACTATATTATTGAGACGTCCTAAATGATAAATAGGTACCTAAAGAAGGTATTTCAGACGGATTGCAATAATATTTTTTTGTTTAGCCTGGGCAAGTATTACTTATCTACTAAAGGTATTTATTTATTAAAATAGGTTTTAAAGACTTTGCTGGTGTAAAAAGATTTTACTTATATTTCTACACGTTTTACGATATTACTTTAGGTAATAATGTTTAATTGTAAATAATATTCTTATTTATTATTAACTTACTTAATATTTTTCTATCTAATAGCAATGGGATTTGTTTACAAAAACGGAATACATTAAGTTTAGATTTTTGATTGAAAGTTATCATAATCATATCATACAACTTCGCGTACGTTGATTTTGCTCCGAGATGAGCAGCTCGAGCACTCGTGGCACGGATATCACAATTAACGGTGGAGTTTTTAACTAATATTTTTCTAATAATACTTAAAAACATATTTACACCCAGACGCAGGATTGTTAGGTAATATAAATTAACAATCCTGCGTCTGGGAAAAATATATTTCACAAAGCTAGTTACGTAACGTGTAGGTGTTTATTTACTGTTATAATTAGTTTATAAAATCAACGTTTCACTTACTAACTAAAAATATTTTTTAGAATACCCAGAATGAAATATGCCTCGGGGAATTCATACTTCGAAAAGACGAAGCGATTTTAGCCTTTTAGCATTTTAGCCTTTTTGGCTTTTCTCAACAGAGAAAAGCCAAAAAGGCTAAAATGGATGAAATTCAGAGCATGTCCGGTTCTCTTTTCAAATATGTCACAAAAGCAGATAGCGGCCAAAGTTCAAATAAAATACCCAAGTCTCCTGCTGACGAAAGTAATGATTCACATCTTGGAGACTCACATTCAGATAGCAACATCGACAATACAGAATCAATGAAGACGACCCAGGACCTTGACGGAATCAAAATAAATAATGAAAATGACGCCATTAATACTACTTTCGGAGATAGCATTAGCTTTGAAGAATCAGTTCAACACTTGAGAGATGTTTCACATTGGAGTTTACCGGTACCTGATAATGTTCGCATTGACATAATAAAAAAGGGCAGTGAACATTTCCAGAACAAAGAAGGACCGTTTCCTACTGTATCTCGTCATGGTTCAAAGATTAAAGGTGATTCTCGTCATCTTTCACAGGAATGGTTTTATAAACCGATGCCTAGTGGTGAAAAAATTCTACGATCATGGATGGTATTTTCTCCTATATCAAATAACCTGTACTGTTTTTGCTGTCGCTTATTTGCTGTCAGTAACATACAAACAACATTTACAACTGGATTTCAGAAGTGGTGGAAACTAAATCCTAAAGTATTGGACCATGAAACTTCATGTGAACATTTAGAAAATTTCGAAAAGTGGAAAACTTTGGAAATGAGATTAAAATCTCACACCACAATAGATGATGCAGCCTTGCAATTAATGAATACGGAAAAACAAAAGTGGAAAAATCTTTTATTTCGATTATTAGATATAACATTGTTTTTGGCTAAACAAAACCTAGCATTTCGTGGACATGATGAAACCAAAGGGTCGTCTAATAAAGGTAATTTCTTAGAACTAGTTAAACTGCTGTCAAAGTATGATGCAGTACTCAAAGAACATATACTATATTTGGAGCAGGAAAAATCACCTAAAGTAACATATTTATCGCCAGAAATACAAAATGAGTTCATAAATGTTTTAGCTAATCATGTAAAATGTCAGCTTGTAAACGAAATTAAATCGGCCAAATATTTCGGTATCATGTTTGATAGCACACTTGACGTTTCACATGTTGATCAAATGTCTGAAGTGATTCGTTGTGTAAAAATTAATAATAGAAAAGTAGAAGTCAAAGAAGTATTCTTAGGATTCTTTCCTTTACATGGAAAAAAAGCAGCTGACTTAAGCGCTGAAATACTAAAGAAGCTTGAAAACGATGGCTTAGATATTATGATGTGTCGTTCTCAAGGTTATGATAATGCTGCAGTTATGAGTGGTATACACGGAGGAGTACAAGCTATTATAAAAGAAAAAAACAATAAAGCAATTTTTATTGGTTGTATAGATCATTCAATTAATTTATGCGGCCAACATTCGTTCGCACAAAATGTGAGTTGTGTTACATTTTTCGGAGCAGTGGAAACAATATTTAACTTTTTTTCAACTTCCACAAGCCGTTGGAAAGTGCTCCTCAATCACAGCAAAGCATCTGTTAAAAGACTTTCGACAACGCGATGGAGTGCTCATTACGGTGCAGTAAAAGTATTGGCTGAAAATTTTGATGGGATAATATTTGCAATTGAGGAACTATGTGACCAAGACGTAAATTTAGAAACTAGAGGTGCTGCACAAAATCTTATGCCTGCTGTGTGCAATTTCTCATTTCTTTGTTTTCTTTTCTTTTGGAATGATGTGCTAAGGGAAGTGAACAATGCTCAGATTGCATTACAAAGTAAAGGTTTATGTGTTGATGAAATAATCATAAAACTAGAAGCACTTCGTCTATTCATTGGAGAGAAACGGTTGCATCTAGCAAAAGAGGCAATAGATTTTGCTGTACAAAAATCGGAAAAATACAACATTTCGATGGAACGACGAATTCGTCGCAAGAAACGCATGCCCGGTGAGTTAGCGTCGTCCACCGATGCTGGACTTACGCTTAGAGCGGAACTTCAAAAGGACATGTTAGAATGCATTGACAGATTCAATATTGAACTCGAAACAAGAGTAAAGTCCATTAAAGACGTAGCTTCATTGTTTGAGGTTGTGCAGTCAAAGACCTAGCTTTCGGCAAACACTGAACAGTTAAAATTAGCTATTTTAAAATTTACTAACCTTTACGATGAAGTATCAGAAACAGAACTCCTTTTAGAAATACCAAGATTGAGAAGACATTTAAAAGCGGCTAATATTACTGTCTCTAATTGGGTGATACTGGACTTTTTGAAATTTATTGTGGAATGGGATTTTACAGAATCTCTTCCGAATCTACGATACGAACGATAGCACTAAAGTTATTTATAACAATATGTGCATCAGTAGCTTCATGTGAGAGAAGTTTCAGCAAATTAAAATTAATTAAAAATTATTTGCGGTCTACAATGACCGAAACCAGATTAAACAATCTTGGTATTTTAACGATAGAACATGAAGCAACACAAAATATAAATTTTGAAGACGTGATTTCGGAGTTCGCTAGTGTCAAAGCTAGAAGGAAGAAATTTTAATTTTTAACAAACTAAATTTGTTTTACATAATAAACAAATATTTGTAATAGGTACTCATATTTTAATAAAACGTAAATGATTATAACTTTTTTTTATTTTAACAGTTTCTATTGAGTTTTAGGGTGACACCTATAAAATCCGCCCCGGGTGCCACCTATGCTAGCTACGCCACTGCTTCATATTATTATGTGAAAATGTCATAAAAATTGTCATATTATCATAATGCCTAAATGTGTTTTTATTAATTTTCAGGCCAGTGACTCCTACCTTCAAATGGCTATAGGCAATGCCCCTTGGCCTATTGGTGTGACTATGGTCGGTATTCACGCTCGTACTGGTCGTGAGAAGATCTTCTCTAAAAATGTCGCCCATGTTATGAACGACGAAACACAGAGAAAGTACATTCAAGCCCTGAAAAGATTGATGACAAAATGCCAAGAATATTTTCCTACTGATCCTTCGAGATGTGTAGAGTATACTACTACAAACAGCTAATATAGAATAAATGATATAATATGTACTGTAGTAATTACTGTTTCATTTTATTCTCCTTATTCCCTCTTCTCTACATATTTCGGAATTAATTTCTAAGGTTTCTAAGGCCTCATTTGCGAAAGATGGATGATGTAAATCCCCGAATACGAATAACTTATTACCTACTTAAGGGCTAGACACACGAGCAGCAACTGCTCGCTTCCGCCATCAGGAGACATGCTTACTATGTATGAGAATGGTGGACGCGACTCGTCCATCGAGCGACCATCATCTGTCGCTGTAGCCGCCTGGGGGTCTAAACATCAACTTACTACCCAAATTGGGTAGTAAGTCGTTGGATCTAAAGTAAGGCGACAGCAAGCATTAGCATGCAGTTATTTATGAGTGATTCTTTCGTTTCGTCCAAATCCTTATTTTATTTATTCAATAAGGTAGGACGTACTTTTATCTTGAATATCCATCATCTATATCAGGTTTAAGATTCATAATAAAAAAAAGTTTAGAACAAAAACATGCATTTTTTTCATTCCCCTCCTTGTTCAAATGGTCTCTCAGAAAGTTGTGACACATATTTGGTGACTTTCCTAGGGGAAATGTACATAATTTTTATTCTTATATACTAATGTATTCATTGACTATTAGAAACTTGCAATACAGTATTTTTTATACGTGTTTAACATAGAAAGAATCGTCTTTAAAGTTTTGTCAACCCAAAAACAACATTTCCATCCACGAAAATTGAACATTAAATTTTTAATGCACGTACTATACTATCTATTTCATGCCATAAAAAAAGACGCTCCCTAGACCTTAATCCGTCGATACAAGTCGTCAGGACAGGACGCACGCTGCCCGGACAAAATATTTTCACGATTTAATTGCTGAAAACAGGGTTTGTCACGAGAAGTAAACATTACCTTCCATAGTTTTTGTATGTAAGTGTATGACGTAAAAAAAAAAATTTTTAACTTTACGTAACAGCCTACTGTAGGGTCTAGTTATCAATGAATTATGAATATCTAGCCTTTATTAATTCACGAGTAAATTCAGAAAATCCGCTCAAACTTCATTCCCTTCCGCATCATTCCCTTCCATTCCCTCCAATTTTTTAACGGAGGGGAATGAGTCACTTTGGAGGGTAATGTTTTTTTATTAATATAAAATTAACATGTTCCTTAGTATGTCTCTTTGTTAATTTTTCTTCTATTATTTTGATTATATCGAATAATAACTTGTGTAAGTATATGTCAGTATTATTGAAATTACATTAAATTCTATCTATGCATTTTGTAACCTACCTAGGTACTTGTTAGTTAATAATAATTCCCTGCTGCTTCTTTCTTTCTGTCTGCCTTTCTGTCTGTTCGCAATAAACTGAAAAACTACTGAACGAACGGAGTAAATAGGTACTTAATTAATAATGAAGGTTACGTGAAATATTCGATTATTTTGCTTAGTTTTTGTTTTTTAGATACATTATACATCCGCAACAATGTTGAAGCCGAAGAAAAGGGCAACCAAAAAAGAAAAAATAGCTAAAGACAGATTGCGAAAGAAGTTAAAATACGTAGAAATCAAGGCTGTAAGTCATGAAAAATACAAATTAGAGGAGTAGAAACAAAAGAGGAAATACTTTGTAAAAAAATAAAAGAAAAAAGTCCTAAGTATAACAGACATGACGGCACGACAAAAGAGGAAGCAAAGGCGAAGATGGCGAAAAAACTCAAAAAATAAAATTGAATAAGCAGAAAAAATTGCAAAGAATTTTAAAAGATAACTTTCCACCCAGTAGTGAGACTGAGAAAATTATAAACATGCCAGATCCTACAATACGCGACCCTCTTATGTTACAAGAAGAATTCACATCAAGCCAAAAAAAGCGCAATGAGGAAGCTGCCATTCAGACCTAAAAAAGCAATAACAATTTTACAGAATAATTGACAAACTAAAAAAAGAGAAAGCGATTTGAAGAAGACATTTATTCATGGAACGGAAGTTACAAAAAGATAAGATTCAGGATAGCATAGAAAAGAAAGTAAATGAAGTCATAAAAGACTTAAATAATGAGAAGGTACAAGTAGTGAAAAGGAAGCTATTGTTTCATGAAAAAGTTTGTCGAGGTGTATCAGAAGAATACAAAAGCCTTCCGAAAAAAAAGAATAGATCTTCTGCTGGAGATATAACTGATTAATTCGAGGCTCTAGATAATAAAACTGCGAAACTGTCAAATGGCGCCAGGAAAAACGATTTTTTTCTTTACGAAGAAGCAAAATTAATATTTGACAATATCCCATATTGTTTGAGCCTCGAATTATCAATTACATCTCCAGTAAAACATCTATTCTCTTTTTTCGGAAGGCTTTTGTATTTTTCTGATACTCTTCGACAAACTGTTATATTTAAAAAAAGCTTCTTTTTAACTTCTTGTACCTTCTCATTATTTATGTCTTTTATGACTTCATCTTCTTTCTTTTCTATGCTATCTTGAATCTTAACTTTTTGTAATTTCCGCTCCATAAATAAATGTGTTCTTAAAATCGCTTTCTCTTTTATTTAGTTTGTCAATTTCATTCTGTAAAATTGTTATTGCTTTTTAGATCTGTATCGCAGCTTCCTCATTGCGTTTGAAGTAGGTACTAGTTGTTTTATGCACTAAATGTGACTTCGGTGTACTTTGGCTTGATGTGGATTCTTCTTGTAACGAGGGTCGTGTATTGGATCTGGCATGTTTATAATTTCCTCAGTCTCACTACTGGGTGGAGAGTTATCTATTAAAATTCTTTGTAATTTTTTCTGCTCTTTCAGCTTATTTAAATATTTTTCGGAGTTTTTTCAACATCTTCGCCTTCGCTCCCTCTTTTGTCGTGCCGTCATGTCTGTTATACTTATGGTTTTTTTCTTCTTTACAAAGTATTTCCTCTTTTGCTCCTTCTCTAATTTGTATTTTTCATGATCAGCCTACTTAGTTGATTTTTTAACAAAGTTTTTATTCTAGAAGGTTTTTATGTTGTTTTTTATTTTTATTCATCATCCTTCTAACGTTTATTCCCATATTCATATGAGGTGCGCTTGAATATTTCATTCCTTTTTGATAATATTTCCATTACTTTATATTCGTTCATGAATAACACATGTTATTAATAAAACAAAAGTTTGATTACACACCCACGTCTTTTATTTATAGTCCAAAAATATTTAAAATCATATACCTACCCAAGTTAAAGGTACGTAAAAGATTTCATCTTCTGATTGTTCATTACTTTCCATACAAAATCATTAAACTTCCATCATATTTAATTTTATTTCATTACCTTCCAAATTCAATCATTACCTTCCGTACTTATTTCATTACCTTCCGTGGGTTCATTACATTCCATCTATTTTCTTGACAATTAAAGTTTTTTCATGAAGGCCTTTACTGATAATCTATACTTAAAAGGTACATGAATGATTATAATTATGCAACTTTTTTTTGTAAAATCGATTAAAAATTTTTTTCTCAAAATCTTTGAGATTTAGACGAAACGGAAGAATCACTCTTATATACACAGCAAATGTTGCTCGTGTGTAAGAGCCCTAACATTGAAAACAAAAAATACTTCATATCCAAATCTTCATATAAAAAGGGGAAAAGTGAAATAGTCTGTTCGAAGCATTCAAAAAAGTTATTATTATTCAAATCAAATAATTAATATTCAGTCAAATCGGCCGTTAAGATGCAGCGCAACAAGAAGTATCTTTAGTTAAAGTATTATTATAACCTGTGCTTTGGTCAATACCAGTATTATGATATGTGTAGGTACAAATGTATGTATTGATGTCCTTGTAACTATTTAATTGTACAGATTATACACCCTCGACGTTTTTTGTGTTTACCTTTGCGATGGAATATTGTAAAAAACGTTTCATCATCATCAGCCCTTATTACGTCCCACTGCTGGGGCGCGGGTCTACCCTCAGCTAGGGCAATCAGGCCTTAGTCCTCCAAGTGCGGGTTGTTCGACTACACAACCTTAGAATTTCCTCGTAGATGTGCAAGTTTCCTCACAATTTACATGTATTTATTGTAGAAATGTTCTACATGTAACAATGCATGCAACTAGATGTTCTTGAAACATTTACCAATCTTTGTTGACGATTCAACACTACCTAGCTAAATTACGCGTTACCGGCTATGTGTTTTGTATTACGAAGGGTTTCGATTTTTTTTTCTTTTGTCTTAATACAAGAATTAATTCTAGTTGCCTTAATATAGTATAGCAAAATTCATAAAACTAGTAATCATTAAATAATTATGATTTTAATCAATACAATAAGGAAAAAAGTTAAAAGTATTTGTCACTTCACTGGTGGTAACTATTATCAACCTGCTTCTTTACCATACCCTCTTCCTTACTACTGTCAATGTCATTCAAACAAACTTCAAAAGACCGGACCGATGTTGTATTTTTATGGCAGCTGAGCTGAAATATTATTAACTGAAATTCGTTTACAATCAAAATAAAATGATATTGGACTATATTTTCAAATTTCATTTGAAAGACTGTGTACAGATTTTATCCGAGGAAGATAATCTAGGCTATTTCAACATCAAAATAGAGTAAGTAATCCGTGACTCAAACTTACTTGCAATGTTGACATTATTTTATGATCTCATTTAACTTTGTAGCTTCTTGAAACTTTTTGAGACCTACCCAGACGTCGGTGATAAGGTTTTGTGCACACCCGTCGAGAGTTTACCAGTATGCAATAAAGATATAATAAAAGCCCAGCAGAATATATTGGAACAAGATGAATATAAAGAACAAGTTGAGAAACTTCGATACAAATCGTTGAAGCGCAATGTACACGCTCGCTTCTTTGGGCTGCCGGTTTGTCCAGAGCTGCATAGGACTGTATTTCCGAAGAATGTGGACTTGGGATGCTTTTTAAAAGTTACAGGTAAGTACCGGGACTTTAAACTTATAAGAAGGTTCTATCAATCAAATGTAAGCAATTGTGAATCAGTGTGTTCAAATCATAGCTTGAAATTACCTTATCATTTAAGGTAAGTGATGAAAATGATGAGAATGACAAGCACAATAGGTCTATTGAGCCTGATGACCTTATAGACCTACCTGCAATTACCATCAGATGAGTGAATATGAATCTTTTAAATTTCAGGTACAGTGGTAAGAGTAACACAAGCAAAGATGTTAGAATATCAGAGACGGTATGTGTGTATGAAATGCAAATATGAAAATGAAGTTGTTGCAGAATTTGAAAACAGATACATATTGAAAGCTCCTGGGAAATGTGGCAATGAAGACACAAGATGTAAGAGTTCCACCTTTTCCCAAGTTCACATGGTGTCTAGGGAATACTGTAAGGATTATCAGGAAATAAAAATACAGGTATAGACTAGATATTGTTGCGGGAACGGGGTACGTTTAATTCAAGATACGCCAAAAGTCACCAAAAGACAATTAATTTATTTATCGACTAACAATTACACAATTAAACACTTAAAAACACAATTAAAAACACTTAATTACAACACTAAACACGGAACACTAAATTACACTAAAGCACTGAATCACACTAATACACTGAATTGCACTGAAACTATTCGCAGGTAACGCACTCGATCACTCTTAGTTCGCAGGAGACTGATTCGCTTCGCTTTCCAAATCGGAACTGTCCCGTCGGGTCGTACATCCCGCTTTTATACACAGCAAGGACGAACTAGTCTCTTCGCGGAGTGTTGAGAATGTTCTCGAACGGTCCGGGCGGCGAAAACTCTATTATTATTATTACTAGTATCTTCGCGTAGTGTTGAGAATGTTCTCGAGCGGTCCGGGCGGCGAAAACTCTATTATTATTATTACTTTTTCTAGAACACGCTAGAGCTCGCTACGACCGACCAGAGAGTGTGACGTAATATCGTGCAAGCGAATATAGACCTTATCCATACGACGATAAGACTAATTTCGCTTGCACGGTCTCTCAAGGTCGTAACATTATCCCCCTCTTAGTCATGCTCGTCCCGAGCATCATTTGACCCATGGTAACGAGCCAATCGATCAATGTGAACAATTTTCGGCTTGCTTCTTGTCCCTTGTTTGATCCGATAGGTTAAGTCATTCAGCCTAGTGATGATCTTGTATGGTCCTTCCCACCTGGGCTGGAACTTCGGTGATTTGCCCTTCTTCCTGAGTGGGTTGTGTAACCAAACCAGACTCCCTTCATCGAAACCATCGGTGTTAGCTTTGCGGTCGTAACGGGTTTTCATTCTTTCGCTAGATTTTAGACTGCAGTCTCTAACGAGAGCATGTACTTCATCCAGGCGCTTCTGTAGGTCAGCCGCGTATTCGGTTACTGGTTTCGGAGCTTCTGGCGGTGTCCCAGTCAATGCATCTACCGGAAGCCGCATTTCTCGACCGAAGTTTACCATTGCTGGGGTTGCACTGGTGCTATCGTGGATCGCAGATCGGTAGGACAGCAAGAAAAGCGGTATGTACTGGTCCCAGTCTCGTTGATGCTCGTCCACAACTTTGGCCAAGTGGTTTTCCAACGTTTGGTTGAATCTCTCGACCATGCCATCGGATTGCGGGTGTGCTGGTGTAGTACGGGTCTTATGCATACCCAACAGTTGACAGACCTCCTGGAACAGTGCTGACTCAAAGTTTCTTCCTTGGTCTGAATGTATCTCAAGAGGCACACCAAATCGGCAAATTACCTCGTGGACTAACTTCTTGGCGACCGTCTTTGCTTCTTGATTAGGCGTAGCGAAGACTTCAGGCCACTTAGTGAAGTAATCTTGGACCACAATGATGTACTTGTTTCCCTCATCGGATTCTGGAAAGGGGCCAGCTACATCTACTGCGATTCTTTCCCATGGAGCGCCGACGTTGTACAGCTTGAGTTTGCCCTTACTTCTGGTTTGTGGGCCCTTTACTGATGCGCAAGTCGTACATTTCTTGCACCAGTCTTCGACGTCCTCCCGACAGTGTATCCAGTAGAACCTCTGTCTCAGCTTCTCTAGGGTCTTCTTCACGCCTAAATGTCCCCGGATACCCCATCGTGTATGTACCTCAGTAGAGAAGCAACTTGTTTACGAGGTACAATCAGCTGTAGTGTTGTTTGATCCCCTTTTGGTGTTTCCCATTTCCTGAAGAGTACTCCATCCTTAATCTCCAAACTGTCCCATTGTGCCCAGTAACTTTTCGTGATGGGGCTTGATGATGCCACATGGCTCCAAGAAGGTTTCTGACCTACCTCTTTCCATTCAAATATTTTCCTTAGGTCATTATCCTCTTTTTGAGCCTTTTTGATAGCGTCTTCGCTCCATTCATTATCAAGTCCCTGGGTGGTAATCATCCGGACTTCTTCTTTAGTCTCCGTCTTAGAGCAATGACTGCAGGCCACAGGACAAGGTCTCCTTGATAGGGCATCGGCATTCAAATGCGTTCTACCACTCCGATGTTCTGTTGTAAAGTTGTACTCCTGTAGTTGCTCTAGCCACCGCGCCACTTGTCCTTCAGGGTTCTTAAACTGCAAGAGCCATTTTAACGCAGCATGATCTGTTCGCAGGGTAAACTGTCTTCCAACGAGATACTTGTTGAAATGCTGTAGAGTCTTCACTACCGCCAACAGTTCCTTACGAGTCACACAGTAGTTCCTTTCGGGTTTTGAAAGTGACTTACTGAAATAGGCGATCACCACTTCCCGTTCACCTTGCTCTTGCGACAGAACTCCGCCTATGCCAGTATTGCTGGCATCGGTGTCCACGATAAACCTTCCTTCTCTGTTCGGGTAGCCAAGTATAGGACTGGTGCAGAGGTGTTCTTTTAATCTGACGAAGGCTTGATCACATTCCGAGTCCCAGGCGAATACTCGTTTATCTTCCGTGAGCCGATGAAGAGGTTTCGCTATATCAGAGAAGTTCTTTACAAAGCGCCGATAGTATGCGCATAAACCCAAAAATGATCTCACGTCGGTCTTGTTAACTGGTATAGGCCATTCTTGGACAGCTTTTATCTTCTCTGGGTCTGTCCTTACACCTTTCGATGAAATAATGTGGCCTAAGTAGGCGACTTCCTCCTTGAAAAACGTGCATTTCTTTGGGCTGAGTCTCAAGTTTGCTTCTCGTATTCTGGTGAAAACCTTCCTCAGGTTACTGACATGCTCTGTGAAATTTCGACCCATGACAATGATGTCATCCAGATAGACCAGGCATGCATCACCCAGAAGTCCAACCAGTACCCTTTCCATCAACCGCTCGAATGTCGCCGGAGCGTTGCAAAGACCAAAGGGCATGACGTTGAACTGCCACAATCCATTCCTAGTTCCGGTCGTAAATGCCGTCTTCTCTTTGTCTTCTGGATGGATATCAACTTGCCAGTAACCGCTCTTAAGGTCCACTGTTGAGAACCACTTCATGCCGCTCAACATGTCCAGTGTGTCGTCTATACGGGGCAGAGGGTAGCTGTCCTTCTTCGTTGCATTATTCAACAACCGGTAGTCCACACAAAACCTGGTGCTGCCGTCCTTCTTCTTAACCAGGACTACTGGCGAAGACCACGGGCTCGTTGAAGGTTCTATGATGCGGTTCTTCTGCATCTCGGCAACCATGTCTGCTACCTCCTTCTCTTTGGCAAATGGAAGGCGTCTAGGCCGCTGCTTTATTGGTGGCGCGTCTCCCGTGTCTATTCTGTGTTTAACGAGACCTGTCCTTCCCAAATCATGGTCACCCTTCGAAAATATGTCGTTGAAATCTAGCAACAACCTTTTAGCTTGCTGAAGTTCCCGCTCAGAGAGCTTGTCCTTACAATTTGCTAGGAGCGGTGTGACGTCATCTCGTTGACAGGATTCCGGTTCCCGGGCCCTTTTCATCCTTCTGATGGATTGGCCTGCATCGCACCGTCCGATGACACAGTTTCTTTGTAGCTGCACTTCATCTCCGCTAAGATTGATGACTCGCACTAGCGCTCCTTTTCCGGTCATTGCCAGAGTTCTTGCTGTGATCCAACTCGGATGGTCGCCGCAGTTTTCTATGACGACGCTTCGCCCTTGACACGCAGTGTAAGGGAATCTAACTTTGACCAGAGTTTCAGATCTCGGCGGTAGGGTCGTGTTTTTCAGGCAGTAAACTGCGCATGATCTCGCTCCCTCTAGGAATACTTCTTGTTCGGGGAAACTAAGTACTCCTTTAGCGACGTCTACCACACACTTCTGGTCTCTTAAAAAGTCCAATCCGATGATGCAATCGTCCGTGATGTCGGCTATGAGAACGCCGTATTCAAAGGTCTGTTCTCCAATGGTGATCTTCGCCGTCGTCTCACCGAAGACGGTAACTGGCTGGCCTGTTGCTGTTTGAAGCTGAACGGATGGTCTTTGATTCCACACAATAGTCCTTTTCAATAGCTCCGGACGCACTATTGTTCTTGAAGCACCGGTGTCAATAGTAAAATGACACGTTACGCTGTTCAGCTGTCCAACCACTGTAAGGTTGTTCCCATTACCCATCTGTGAAACAGTGACGGTAGGGGCTCGATGTTGACCAGCCAGCGCCCGTCCCACGGCCCTGGCTCCTTCTAACGACAGCTCTTCTGCATCCACCTGTGTAGAGGACGCTACTGTCGTTCTACGTGGCCATCTTCGCTTTGGGCAACTACTCCGAATATGGCCCCTCTCGCCGCAGCCATAGCACATCGGACCCAAAGAAGGTTTTTCCTTTACCACAACCTCCTGAAGTCGTTGAGTTCTAGCGTCTTGACGCACGGCTTCCACCTCCAAAGCATGGGCTAGAGCTTCCTGTAAGGTCTGATGATGGCTCAGTTTCACGGTATGCCTGACGTCTGCGTCTCTAATTCCATCACAGAAAGCTTGCGGGATCATTGATTCTACCATTGTCGGGCATGACACGTACGCACGTCTGACTAGCCTTTCGATTTCCGTTGCCCATTGTTGCAGACTCTCACCAGGCTTCTGCTGTCGATCGCGGAGTTGTGCTCTATACGCGTGTTCCAGGTGTTTGTCGCTGTACCTGCCCTCTAGTGCTCTTTGGAGAGCACCTAAAGTTCGATTATCCGAAGGCAGGTTTTCCAAAGTGAGCAGGGCATCTCCTCGAAGAGCCAGAGTCAGAGCTATCAAGGACTCTTCCTCGTTCCACCCCTTTCCTTTAGCCACGGTCTCGAACTGGTACCAAAATGCTGCCCAAGACGTCGTTCCATCGAAGTGGGGTACTTCGATTTTCGGAGAATCCGACACTACCGGAGCACCCCGGGTCCCCACTCTTGCCATTTTGGTATGCAGCTGTCGCATCTCAGCATCCACCTGACTCAATCGATCCTCGTGTTGGGTGATTCGATCTTCATGTTGGGTGAATCGATCTTCATGTTTCATCACATCATCCTTGAGAGCATCAATCTGCTTTTCTAGTACTTCGTGCTTCTTTTCAATAGCCCCCAACAAACTCTTGCTTAGCTCTTCCAGGTGGCGGGCTTGCTCCTCCTGGCGAAGGTCTTGCTTTTCCTGGCGAAGGGCTTGTTCTTCCCTCAGTTTAGCAAATTGTGCTTCCTGAAGTCGGGCTAACTCCTCCTGGCGGCGGGCTTGCTCCTCCTGGCGGCGGGCTTGCTCCTCCTGGCGGCGGGCTTGCTCACGGGCTTGCTCCTCCTGGCGACGGGCTTGCTCCTCCTGACGGCTGGCTTGTGTCTGCAGCATTTTAAATAAATCTGCAAGCTCCACAGGCCCAATCGGTGTTTGAATCGATCCCTCCGTTGAAGCACCTTCACCCTCTTGCAGGGCCGCGGTTTGACTTCTTGTTACTCGACCCTCACTGTCTTCTCGTGGTGTAAGAGGCATCTTGAATCCCACTTCTGACACCAATTGTTGCGGGAACGGGGTACGTTTAATTCAAGATACGCCAAAAGTCACCAAAAGACAATTAATTTATTTATCGACTAACAATTACACAATTAAACACTTAAAAACACAATTAAAAACACTTAATTACAACACTAAACACGGAACACTAAATTACACTAAAGCACTGAATCACACTAATACACTGAATTGCACTGAAACTATTCGCAGGTAACGCACTCGATCACTCTTAGTTCGCAGGAGACTGATTCGCTTCGCTTTCCAAATCGGAACTGTCCCGTCGGGTCGTACATCCCGCTTTTATACACAGCAAGGACGAACTAGTCTCTTCGCGGAGTGTTGAGAATGTTCTCGAACGGTCCGGGCGGCGAAAACTCTATTATTATTATTACTAGTATCTTCGCGTAGTGTTGAGAATGTTCTCGAGCGGTCCGGGCGGCGAAAACTCTATTATTATTATTACTTTTTCTAGAACACGCTAGAGCTCGCTACGACCGACCAGAGAGTGTGACGTAATATCGTGCAAGCGAATATAGACCTTATCCATACGACGATAAGACTAATTTCGCTTGCACGGTCTCTCAAGGTCGTAACAATATCTATATTTAAAATAGTTCAGAAATAATTTGAATAGGTAATTTGAACACATAACATTTAAGCACTTTGAGTAAATTGGTCTTGTGATTATTTAATCATATCATAAACATTTCAACCTTCTTACTATCTCTTAAGATACATTCAATTCAATTCATTTCAATATAGCCTGGTGGTGACAGATTGATGGACAGACAGACTGACACCTAAGTCTTTGTAGTAACATCCCATTTTACACTTTGGGAATTGAACCCTTAAATCGATGATAGTTAGCAAATAAATCAAAATTGGTGTGTTGCCTTTGACTTTTATTTACAAATAAAATGTTTTTAACAATCTCATTTAAGCATTTATTAATTTCAATTTCAGGAATTAATAAATAAATTAAGTATTGGCTCCATCCCAGGCTCAATGTGGGTGGTGTTAGAAAATGATCTTGTAGACAGTTGTAAACCAGGTGATGATGTTAATATTTGGTAAGTATACACAGGATATAAAAGTGATAAATATGAGACATTCATTTATTGAAGAATTGTTATTACATAGTATTGTCTATTATTTGTGTGAACACTACACATTTGAAATAAAACTAATTTAACAGATTAAACTTTTGTGTATTGTTATTCTAAACATATTATTTATTGCTATTTCATGCAGACAAAACACTTCAAAGAGTGGTATTAACATAAATATGGCATTGCAGCCCTAATCAATGCCATGACAAACACTTGATGTGCAAAAATGTTCATGTGGGGTAGCTTTTACACATATTGTCATCATCAGTGTGGGATTATTTGGGATAATTGTTTTATTTTTTTGTATTTCAGCGGTACAGTCCGTCGCCGATGGCGTCCTACATCACTGAACAAGAAAGCAGAAGTGGAATTAGTATTGCAAGCGAATCATGTAGAAGTGTGCAACTCCCAGCGGTCAGATGTTGTATCAACAGCACCAGATGTCAAAGAGTGTTTCAGTGAATTCTGGTCCAAGTTTGAACAGTGCCCATTGAAGGGGAGAGATCAAATTTTGGCTTCTGTCAGTCCACAGGTAATTATTTAATACACTAGGTGTGCTCATTATTCTGTCCATGATGTGTTAGTAAATAGAATCGCAATGTAATGTGCGGTTTCATGTGGTTTGGTAAACTAATCAGATAGCAGTTAGGAATCATGGCAGTCAAGAGCATAATTCTTTACTGGCTAGTGTAGATAGCGAACATTACACAAGGTCAATGACCTCAGGTAAATTTATTGTTCCTAGAGTCAATAATTATTACGGTGATAGAACTCTCAGGAAGCGACTTCCTTATCTAATGAACAGTTTACCTGCGAACATTAGAAATGAAAGCAATAAATGCAAGTTTAAAAATATGCTTAAAAGGCATTATATGTGTATATTGCCTGAATATTAATTTATATAAATATAAATACATATATTTAGTTATATAAGTATGTATTATGAAGATTTTAAAATTATATAACTCGCTGATCCTGCAGTCAAACTGTTTGACGGTTTTGCGGGACATAATTTAGTTTATAAGTCAAAATTGTTGTTTTAATAATAAATAAATAATAATAATAATAGGTCAATAAGAGCTTTGCCTCAATCTAAATTTTTAAACAGATAGCATATTCTTGTTGATTACTAATTTCAGTTCATAAATCAGCTGTACAACTGAGTAACTTTAAGCAATACAAAGGCGTCAGGGTTTGGAATATCAATAATAATATTACCTACTATGTGTGTTTGTTTTCAGGTGTATGGTCTTCATTTAGTTAAGTTGGCAGTGCTGTTGACAGTGATTACAGGAGCCAACCACATAGTTGAGAGTGAGTCAGAGAAGAGACCATCTCAAGACGACAACCACACGACAAGAGTTCGCGGCCAGTGCCATTTACTACTAGTGGGCGACCCAGGTATATTCTAATTCCGAGATACGGAACTTAAGGGTTCTTTACACACAAACAGCATTTTGCTGTTTTGTCCCAGTAAGAGATCAAACTCCGTACTCACGGTAGAGACTGGCAAGGCCTACAAATTATGGTTGTTCAACATTGCCCCATCTAGTCGCCCCACAGAAAGCAAAATTAAACGACATGGTGGTACAAAGAGGAATAACTAAACAAACAAGTCTTTCTGAAATTAGTCTTTACGGGTCTACACGCGCTGTGGCAAACGAAGACGGGCGGCGCCAGTTCGCTCGCGACCACGATTGGTGTAACCCAGTCGAAACGTCGGGCAGTAAGTAGCTATGTAATTTGCTACTCCTAATATCGCGTGTAGATCCATAAAGACTAATTTTAGTGTAATGGAACGCGAAAGTCTAAAATCTTACAAAACAAGTCTTTCATCATCAGCCCATATAGCCATAATAGGTCCCCCACGGGGGGCAAGAGCCTACTCTAAATTAGGCCGATCAGGCCTTAGTCAACCATGCTAGCCAATTTTGTGTTGGTTGACTTCACACAACCTTATAAATTCTTCCTGGGTATGTTGGGTTGCCTCACAATTCTTTATTTTGTATTCTTCTTTCTATAATTTTTTTATTCGAATGTCTTGTTGGGTTACTTCTTCAAGCTCTGTTTGTTGACAGAAACCGTTCGGTTCAGACCAATAACTCAAATCATCCTTCTAGCTAGATTGTAGGCGCTGCTTCAAAGGATTGGAGGGGGCCGATCCTTAAAATCCTTATCTTATTAATATTATAAAGCTGAAGAATTTGTTTGTTTGTTTGAACGCGCTAATCTCAGGTACTACTGGTTCGAATTGAAAAATCTTTTGTGTTCTATAGACCAATTATTGAGGCTATATTATATCAAGGTAGCGGCCAATATGAGCAAAGAAACAGTGAATAATGTGTAAAAAACGAGGGGAAACGCGGACGAAGTCGTTGGCGCAGCTAGTCAATAAAAATAAATATTTAAGTTATGGTAGTGAAATGTTACAGGCACGGGCAAGTCTCAACTGCTGAGGGCTGGAGCGGATTTGACAGCGCGCTCGGTGTTCACGTCGGGCGCGGGCAGCACCAGGGCTGGACTGACTTGCGCTGCTCTCAGGGTATGCTAGCGTACCATTTGGTATAAATAAATATAAATATTTCACAACATCACATACATTGACCTGATCCCGTGGTTAGTAGCTTAAGCACTTGTATTACGGAAATCAGGATCAATAGTGAATACACAAATAAACTTAATTTACTTAATAATACACCCAGACACGGAACAAACACCGATGTTCGTCACACAAATATTTGTCTCGAGTGGGAATCGAACCCACGACTCTTGAAACCGTAGATTTTGAACCTGAACCTGAGTCAATAACCACTGTTCCACCGAGCCAGTATAGAATCCAAACATTCGTGGAGGGTTTATTATTGTACAGATATTTTGATGAACTGTAAACTGATGAAGCGAATGTGGTGTGCCAGCACCGTAGAACATGACAGGAAGTGAACTCTGCTTACCCCTCTGGGAAAAAGGCGAGATTTTATGTATGTATGTATGTAAATTATGTACAAGTTTTATTTATGATACTGACTTGCTTCTAGTGGAGCGCCTTAAGGTTTATACCTCGGAATCCAGGGCCAGTCGATGAATCTTTATATCAAGTTTTGAAATGTGTTTAGAATAGTATATAAAAAAATGTTAAAAAAAAATTTTTGTGCGATCTCAATTTTTTTTTTATTATTATAAATAATTTTTTTTTTTTGGAATTTTCATTCATTTATATTAGTTAAACGTTATATTTTAAAAAGAAGAATTATTATAAACTTGATCGTGGGTCACAAGGGACTGCAGGGGAGGGAAATAGAGGGGATAACAGCAGATGTTGGGTGCTGTTAGCGCAATGAAACTTAAATTAAACAAAAAAAATATGACAACCAAATGTTGCATATGAGTGTTCCTATATTATAATAAGGTTTGTTAACAAACTCATTAGCTTTAGAAATAATAAAATGTCCAAATAATACTTCGTAATCGAATGGCTAATTTTATGACTTTTCCACCACTCTGTCTTTGAAGTCCGATTTCAGAAAAAGTAGCCCATTGGGTACCAATTTTTATTAATGATTATGACAGCTGAGAGTCTGGCGCAGTTTTTAAAGTTACTTAGAAGCCACGCAACTACCTCCTAATATTCTCAATTTAAAGTTGAAATTGTAAGACATTATTTACAGAACGTAATTTTTCAGTCTGTACCATCATTTTGAGATCTTCCATATAAGTTATGGAGACAAATATTTTAGGCATTAAAGGAAAACTCATGAAAATTGATATGCAAAAAGTATTTCTCAAAAAAGTCAAATATTTTTTTCTTTAGAATATTTTTAGTCGGTTAGGTCAATTATTCTCAAAAGTTTCGAAGAACAATCATAACTCGAAAACTATAAAAAATCGCAGAACATACATGGGGGTGTTTCGGATGCCCCACGAGGTGTTCTATCTCAGGACTTTCGCTTGACACTACTTTTTGGGATACCCTGTATAGTTAATGGTAAAATTATTTTTGTAGATCATTATTTTTTGTAAAAATTTAATAAATTAACATTGAAATTACTCAGCAAACTTAAATTATCACATAAACGATTGAAATTTCTACTATAAAATTTTTTTTCCCCCTTCCGCCTCTCATTTTTCAGAAAATTGTTTTTTTTTTTTTGTAAACGAGATCGGCCATTTTTTTTTTTTTAACTTTTTTCTTTCAGGTTTTAATAATGCAATCAAGCACTTCCTATACAAATTCATTGACTGGCCCTGGATTCCGAGATTTTACCATTTTCATGTTTTACGGAACTCCACTATTCACTGATATTAGTCTGTATGGGTCTACACATGGTATTAGAAGTATCAAATACATACATAGTTACTTACTGCCCAACGTTTCGACTGGGTTACACCAATCATGGCCGCGAGCGAACTGGCGCCGCCCACTTCGTCCGCCACAGCGGTTGTGAATTTCTAAATCCACACCTGAACCAGGTATAATGTAATTTGTACAGGTTTTGCATTACACTAATATGTAGTGTAATGGAACGCGAAAGTCTAAAATCTTAGCTTCACTAGACTGTTCTGTAAGTTTGAGTTGTAAACATTATAAATATTGTATTTCTCTCTCTGGGATTGTAGGTATAGGAAATTGGAATGAAGTCTAATAAGGAACTATAGGATATCCTATAAAGGGTATAGCGAGGTAAGGAGGACGAAATGGCCCCCACGGCCCATGACGGATTTATCATTTGTACTGGTATTGGCACTCTAAAAGAATACGAAATGTAAGGTCGTTGACCCCTGACCTTGACCTGTCTTTGAGATATTCGAGAAAGTTCGTAGGCGCGCCGATTTTTTTCAAAATGTTTTTTCCGTAAAACTATAAAAGCCATAAGGATGGGACCAATTGCGTATAATGAGGGATACTTTGAAAAATATTCTGTATTTTTTTCAGAGTTCTCGTGAAATGACAACAGTGCAAAATAATTAAACAAAATAGAGAAGTAATTATTGTGTATGCCATTAAAAAATTTGGTTTGCAAGAAATAACCGCTAATAAATCATTTTGTCAGCAAACAAATATTTTGTTAGCAATAATTAAAGTCAGGCTGCAATTCGTGTTCTGCAAATAACTATGACAATGGTCATCAACTTAAACACAAACTCGCAGCGGGTTTTATTAAGTATCGGCAAAATAAACAGTTAATCGGCAGAATAATTAATTGGTCAGCAAGATTATACATTCGGTCAGCAAAGAAAAAAATTCTACACGCAATTTATTTGACTGGAGAGCATATTTTAATTTTTCATGGCAATTTATAGTTAATAATAAGTATAATAGTTGTTACATATGCGTATTAAGTGGAAAATCAATAACAGTGGGAAAGTCTTGATGATTTTAAGAAACTTAATTGCAGTAACTGGCTTGTCTCATTGACAATTGAAAGTGAGGAATAGAGAGAGGCAAAATGTGACTGTCCAGCTTATTTAAATTTCTACGTAGGTATATGGGTCCTCCACTTGAAACAAAAAATATTCCCATGGGGGAAAAGAGGAAACGTGGCCAGCCTTCAAAGGCAAAACGAGCGTTAATAATACAATAAGTAGGTATAATATTCAAAATATTTTTTTTATAATAATTTTTAAAAACAACAAAAAATTTACTGTTTCTTTAATATAATAATCATAAAACTAAAACGGCTTCCTTAAAATCTTCTTTAAAATATCCCAATATTTTTTAAGTATGATATTTATTTATTATTTGCTAGACTAATTTTTGCGGCACTAAACAGATTTGTTTTTTTGTTCTCAGAGTGCTTACCAAATTTTGATTAAGTATAGGTCTCTCTTTGCAGCTTGAATATATACTCAGCTGTAAAATAAAAAATACTGCTGTTCAGAATGATATACATCCTTACTATCCTTACTTCCTTACTAATATTATAAATCCGAAAGTAACTCTGTCTGTCTGTCTGTCTGTCTGTCTGTCTGTTACGCTTTCACGCATAGAGTACTGGACAGATTTAAATGAAATTTGGTACAGATATAGTCCAGAGCCTAGAAAAGGTTATAGGCTACTTTTTAACCGACTGCACTATAAGGAATTAATGTTTTACCCGTTAAACGTGTCTACGCGGACGAAGTCGCGGGCGGAAAGCTAGTATATTATAAATATAAATATTTGCGGAACACAAGTTGCTGACCAATTATCAATTTTAGCTTACCAATTACATATTTCTGCTCACAAATATACCAATACTTGGCTAACCGTTTAAATATCACCCAACAAAATATATTTTTTTTAGTACTGTTCTATTATGTCTACCACACCAAAAAAAAATATAATACTCTTTGATTTATATACTTACACCACACAAAAGACAATCAAAATCAAAGAGGCGCTTCTTGAGTAATATGTTAGAAATACTCCTAAAAGTATAAATGTTATTTAGTAATTTTACCAAAACTGTTCGTTAATTTATAGTTTTATATAAGTGCCAATTCCACCTTGCCAAGGCCATGTTATCACTATAGTCTTTTTCAGCTAAGATGATCCCTGTGACACTTCATTGTGTTCTGAATCACGCATTTTACGTTTGACAAACGAAATAATTTTATTGCACACTTTTTTCATTTTATTGCGGCGTCATTAGGAAAAATATTAAAATAAATATTTTTATACTTTTATATGACAAACAGTATCGTTTAGTTTACTTTAATGTAATAGAACATTTAAAAAAAATACCTATGCAGTTCGTATACGTAGAATGGAGTGTAGTATGTTCCATTCTACGTATACGAACTGCATAGGTACTTTTTAAAAATGTTCTATTACATTAAATTAAACTAAACGATACTGTTTCCCTTTTAAAAGTTTAAAATGATTTATTTTAATATTTTTCCTAATGACGCCGCATTAAAATGAAAAAAGTGTGCAATAAAATAATTTTCGTTTGTCAAACGTAAAATGCGTGATTCAGAACACAATGAAGTGTCACAGGGATCATCTTAGCTGAAAAAGAGTATAGTGCCTTCCCTTAAAAAAAAAGGAAATAATTTTATTGCACACTTTTTTCATTTTATTGCGGCGTCATTAGGAAAAATATTAAGAAAAATATTTTTATACTTTTAAATGACAAATAGTATCGTTTAGTTTAATTTAATATAATAGAACATTTAAAAAAAAGTACCTATGCAGTTCGTATACGTAGAATGGAATGTAGTAAGTTCCAATCTATGTATACTTTGAGTATAAAGCCACTGGAGATGCCATACACGGGCGACCCCCTCCGGCAAAGTACATTGTTCAACTGTTCAAACACGTTTAATAAAACTACTTGTCGCTGCACCACAGCCATTTTGCATTGATCCATGTCGCGTGACGTTTCTCTTGAAAAATGGTTAGTTGTGCAGTATTCTCATGTAAAAAAAAAAATTTTGAGTTCAAGTTCGCAACAAGAGCGCGTTTCGTATCATATCTAAGTATTTTTTATTAACTTTTAACGTGTATTTAAGAAGAATTGCCATTTAAATAAAAATCCGTTACGATACGTAAACGACAGAAAAAAATAAACATGAATATAGTGGTACGGGGGCTAGTGATGTCTCAAAGTCAAAAAAGCGACTCGACATTTGAATGAATCATTCACTCCCTGCAGTTAGTTGTATAATCCGTTTTTTACTTTAATTTTGAATTAAATAAAAGTTATAGACGTATGTTATATTTAAATCTTGTTAGATGAATTTAAAAAATTACTTTCCTTTTCTCTGGTCATACGATATTGAAATTTAGTCTGAAAATGAAAACACGTAATTTGTAACAACGAAAATCATTCTTGGAAACCCACACGAAGGTACAAGTGTTATCTAAAATGCTAATAACAGAAAGACATTGATTAAAGGTGCAATACTTTCTTTGCGAACATGTCCTTGTTGGGTAAGTAATTTTATTTCTTTATTTTTCCTGAATCTGTTACTGCTTCTATATAGCACATTGTATATTAAGTTTTTTCCCATGCAATCAAACTCAAGATTAAATTTAAATATTAGTTTTTTGTACTATCTTCGAAATATAAAGGCTTAGGTCATAAAGGCACACAAATACAGACAGGCACACATATAAATAAACATTTAATATCTTAAAATTTTAACATTTTTACATTTAACAATTTTAAAATAATCAGTACAAGATAGTTCAGTTCATTCACCAAACTGATTTTATTTTATTCTTTGTGTCATCACGGTGTCTTCACTATTTTGTTCGTATGTGTGTTGCGTAGTTACGTGAAAACTTTGTTTGTGTGCGTGTATTGTTTGAAGTGTTGAACATTTTTGTAGTGTGCGTTTATCGTTAATTCGTTACAGCAAAATTTGTGTCTGTTGAGTTATTATTTTTTTGGTGGTGTGCTGTACGTGTTTACCTCGTCCCCCGCTAAAAGTGGCGAAAAAATTTGTTAGAAGCGTTGACGTTATGGCATCTCCAGTGGCTTTATACTCAAAGTATGTATATGAACTGCGTAGGTACTTTTTTTTAATTTTCTATTACATTAATTTAAATTAAACGATACTGTTTCCCTTTTAAAAGTTTGAAATGATTTATTTAAATATTTTTCCTAATGACTCCGCATTAAAATGAAAAAAGTGTGCAATAAAATTAATTTCGTTTGTCAATCGTAAAATGCGTGATCCAGAACACAATGAAGTGTCACAGGACTCGCAGGGATCATCTTAGCTGAAAAAGAGTATAAAAATTGTTAATCACATTATGAAAAGTTATAGAAATTGTTTTGACCTTAGACGCGGGCGCCAGGCACCATTATTCATCTTTCTTTGGCTGTGTGAAAAGAGTAGGTGATTCGGTGAGAATAATTGCGTATGCCTGTCGCAAGTTGTATGGTGATAACCACGGGTGATAACAATGTTTGTGAACTGTATTATTTGTGACACTTTCGTGCATAAAGTTCGCGGAAGAAAAAAAGTTATCACTAGAGAAGAGGACGCTAAACTATATAGTGACTCGAGTAAACAAACAGTTTCTGTTGGTGACGTATTGTGTGGAAAGTGTCGGCTAATTATTTACAAAAGCAAATCAAACGTTGCATCAACTTCTGCGGCATCTACCCTGGTAGAGTGTGAAAGCGAACAGGAGTCTGGTGAACACTTAGCAGTGGGGGAAACATCTTCTAATGCTTCATTCCAACAAAAATGTGAAGTGAATTCACCATGCAGTTCCGAAAGCGATCACGATGATGATGATGATGGCGATTATTGTTTTTCGCATGTTGCCCAAAACGACGATTTTATATATGTACATATACCACGTGTCGTATCCACCCACAAGTATTGTTGTATATGTCGATCCACAACAAACTTAATGAGAGTACCTTTTGAAGCGCGTTACGAGGCTTATAAAAACATTGGGATTTTTATACCAGAGGATAACCGTTGTTGCTGCACACATATAATAGGAAAAAACTTTTATAAAGACGAGTTGGTTCACCTACATGTAGTATCTAACACCAGTAAAATTAACTCTAAAGAAGTTGCTCATTTTTTAAAATCACTTTCTGAAAGAGCAGGGATGTCGCTTTTTGAAAAAATTTAAAATTTTATGTCAGAAAATCAGATAAGGATATTGACAGGGCTTTGTTGGCAAAACATTATTGAATTAAGACAGCTATTGACTTCTATGCGAAACACAAGCATACACACTGTGACTCAATTGTTAGTTGTATTCTTGTTGAAATTAAAAACTGGAAATTCTAATTCAGTGATAGCAGGAGTGCTGGGTTTACCATACGAACAACATGTGTCGACATTTTTTAAGGAAGTATGAAGGAGTTTTAAGACTGATATATTGCTTCATTTTAGATTAACCTCCGTTTCTCAAGAAGATTTAATAAAGAACACAAGTTTAACAGCTCGAATGTTATTGATAGACCTTAGAGATGATCAGCTGGTATTGATATTTGAACAAATGAATACCAGAGAAAATCATATTCTGGGCAAAAGGAAACCCCATTTATGCAAGCCGTTCACAATCTGTACTACGAACGGGTTTATAGTTGATTTTGCCGGGCCATTTTATGGTATGGAAAATGATGCCACTATTATGAAGAAAGTGTTACAGGATGCTAAACTTAAAACTCTATTACGTCGAAATGATGTATTTGTCGTAGATCGTAAATTTCGTGATGCCGTTGGCGACATCACCAAAGAAGGCTACACCGTGTTAATGCTGGCGCTTAAAGGTAATCGAGCCCAGTTACCTACCGATGAAGCCAATATGTCACGACAAGTGACTAAAATCCGATGGGTAGTCGAAGCTGTGAACAGAGCTATCGCTCAGAAATATAATTTGCTTCATAACAATCTTGATAATAAAATGCTTCCAAAAGTAAGTCTATTATGCAAAGTTGTAGGATTTTTACACAACAAATTCAGTAAGCGATTGGATTCTGATAAAGGCTTAAATGAGGCAATTGTTCAATACTAAAGTATGGCGAATAAGGAACGTCTGGCGTTACCAAATTCTTTAAGTGAAGAGGTAGAAAAGCAGCACTTGAATCAAAGAAAAACGGCTTATCAACAACTGGTGTCATCAGAAATTTTAGATTTTCCAAGACTAAATGAAGAACAATTAAGAATATTATTTACAGGTTCTTATCAGCTCTCATTAGCTGTTTCATACCTCGCTGAAATAATGGACGACATGAGTAATCTCTATATATATCACGTCAAACAAACCCCAACTATCATCAAGTTAAATGTTCGTTCCAGACATGTAAATAGTAAATATTACCGATTGTTCATTGATTATGTTCCTAATATGGACAGTGTCGAAGGAATCCGAGGATATTGTCCGAATGGAAACAGGACAGTTGGATGCTGTGCTCATGTTGCAAGTGTAATATATTATTTAGCTCATGCGAGATATCTATCTCGCATTTTACGTCCTGCTGAAATTCTGTCAAAAATATTTTCAAATGATGGAGTCAATGTTGTAATAAATGAAAATAGTGATGATGATGTTTAAAATTATGTTCAACAAGTAATTAAAATTATTAATCCATCAACCAATCAACCTCTTTAATTAGTTCCTACCGGCCATACGCACATTAAGTAAATTCATAATTACTCAAGGAGTGCCTCTTTGATTTTGATTGTCTTTTGTGTGGTATAAGTATATAAATCAAAGAGTATTATATTTTTTTTTTGGTGCGGTAGACATAATAGAACAGTACTAAAAAAAATATTTTATTTTGTTTAATAATTTGTGCAGTTGTCATTTCACGAGAACTCTGAAAAAAATACAGAATATTTTTCAAAGTATCCCTCATTATACGCAATTGGTCCCATCCTTCTAGCTTTTATAGTTGTACGGAAAAAAAAATTGAAAAAAATCGGCGCGTCTACGAACTTTCTCGAATATCTCAAAGACAGGTCAAGGTCAGGGGTCAACGACCTTACATTTCGTATTCTTTTAGAGTGCCAATACCAGTACAAATGACAATTCCGTCATGGGCCGTGGGGGCCATTTCGTCCTCCTTACCTCGCTATACTTGTAAATGATTTCACAATGAAGGATGTTATTTTACTAATTCTGTTATTTATATGACATTGCATTTTAAATTTTCGCACTTTTGAAGTAGACTTGTTCACCGAACTTTAAAATGGCTGACTCATTTCGCTAGACTTTTAAGTTTCTTTTTCACTAAATTATTAATTTACATAGGTAACTAAATATTTATATTTATTTATAATACGCACAACTACAGAATACAATTTTATTTGTAAATTACAGATTTAGCTTCATATTAAAATAGAATTTACTTTTATATAAATCTAAATGAAAAGAATGGTATTCAAATGTGCAAAATGTTACTGCTATTCTTATGGAAATGAATGTAAAATCAAATCAAATACTCTACAACGTTTTCCAGGAAGAAGGCGAATGGCAACTAGAAGCCGGCGCGCTGGTCCTGTCGGACGGCGGCGTTTGCTGCATCGACGAGATCTCCCAGCTCAGAGACCATGACCGCACCGCCATACACGAGGCTATGGAGCAGCAGACCATCTCCATAGCCAAGGTTTGTAGGTTAAAAAGGTTGTAGACTAATTAACAAGGAAGGTATATCCCAAAATGAGTCTTGGCTTTTGACAATAATGAAGACTGAGGAGACCCTCACCGATCTGTGATCCGTCAACTTTTGCTAGTTGTAGACATGATGCTCTCGCAGGTCCTTTCCCCATCGGTATCTGCAGTAGGTCATCAAAAAAAAGACAAAATACCTAAATCTTATATTTGGTAACATATTACATCCTTATATCGGTCAAAAAGCATGTATGTACCACATGTACATACCAAATTTCATCATTAATTTGAATTGGTTCAGTTGTCCGCAATCACATAAAATGGTGATGACAGGGTCAGTGAGGGTTTTATTCTGTCTATGTATGTATATGAGTTTCTAACGCCCAAAGTTTAGCATAGCTCTGCTTAGTTTGTTGTCAGGTGACAGTGTGTGGAGATGTCCCAGATGTTTATGTTTATACTCCTATTAGTCAGAGCCTTGAAATTGTAGGATATCGTGTTATAGTGTCATACAGTAGTGATAGTGTTATTGAATGTTAACAGGCCGGTATAGTGTGTAAGCTGAACACCCGATGCGCCGTCATAGCCGCGTGCAACCCGAAGGGCCACTACCAGACGGATCAGCCGCTAAGCGTCAATGTGTCACTTGGGACTCCGCTGCTCAGTAGGTAAATTAGATCATCATCAGCCCATATACGGCTGTCCCCACGGCTGAAGCACGGGCCTACCCTAAACTGGGGCGATAAAGCTTTAGTCAACCACGCTGGCCAAGTGCGGGATGGTCGACTACACAAACTAAGAATTTCTTCGTAGGAACAAAGTGGTAAATTAGATACATACTTATAATACATACTAACATTACATACCTACAAACTCATGACAAACACTTGGAGCTACCTAAATAGAGTCCATGAAGCCATAAGCTCTTTTAACTGCTTTAGACTGGAAACAATGAATTTTAATCAAATTTATAGATACAATTTTAAGTTTTCTTACAACCAAATGTACAGAATTATTCAGCAACAACTTTTAGTTGTGTTTTCTGTGTTGCTCTGATATTGAGTATATAAGTAAAGTTATACATCTAAATTATGTATTTGTGTTATTTGATATACAAACGTTTTTTTTTTCATTCTTTCAGGTTTGATTTGATATTCATTCTTTTGGACTCTAAAAACAAAGCTTGGGATAAACTTGTTTCTTCATATATTTTGTTTGGTGGCTCTAATATGGATGCTAAAAAAGAGTGGAGCATTGAAAAGTTACAGGTAAGTTATATTATAATTTATAGTTACTTGACCAGAATGTGACGTTGTTACTCTTACTAACAGTTTACTTAATACTATTAAATGGTTTATTTCAGATGTATATCAGTTTGGTTGGACCAAGACCCACAAATATGACCAAGATGGCAAACATTATTCTCCAATCTTACTATATGACACAAAGGAAATCAGAGTACCGAGATCCCTCTCGTACTACTGTTAGAATGCTTGATAGTCTTGTGAGGTAGGTCAAGTTTAGTTGTTGAGATAAGTACTTACAGTTAATGAAGATACTTTTCTTTGCAGATTCTAAATCTGCTTCATTGCACTAAATTGTATAATTATACTGTTTTTCAACCCTTAAATTGAGATAATTTATATTTACAGATTATCTCAAGCCCATTGTCGTCTTATGTATCGCACGACCATACTGCCAATGGATGCTATCATTGCTGTGTCTCTAGTAGACTTATCGATGCAAGACTGTACCTTGAGCGACACAGTCGACGCATTACATTCAACATTCCAAAGATACCCAGACTTCGACTACTTATGCACAGCAAAGAAACTTCTAACAAGGTTAGGTCTTGATGAAATATGGCAAAATGAACTATTGTATTATGGAAAGCTACTGCAAGTGGATAGTAAAACGCTGGAAAATGATATAGATAGAGAAAATTATCAGATATTCGCCAAATATGGCGACGTCACCGATGATAATATACCACTCTCCGCTTCTTTAGTCACAAGTTCATATTTTAACAATAAAAAATCGAAACGTAATAGTGAAGACCGTGATGAAGTTGAAGAAAAAGAAAACATGGATATTCAAACAAATTTTGAAGATGCAGGTGTTAGTAAAAAGTTTGCGGCTACACTAAAGAAACATGCGGCACTAAACAAATCTCCAAAAAAGATACCGAATATACAAAAGAAAGTGCCTAAGCGTAAAAGGAAACAGGTCATTGTCGATGTAAACTTATTAAAAAACAAAACAAAGAAGGTCAAAACGTCTAAATCTAAAAAAATAGATAATAGTTCAGATTCATGTGATAGCAGCGATGATATTTCAGGTGATACAAATGTACTGAATGCTGTACCAAGTGTAAATGATATATTTGCAGATTTGGGTATGGATTTCAAAATCGAAAGCAGTGATAATTACGACAACTGTAATGAAAAGCAAACAGAGTTGAATAAATCAAATGAACAATCATGTTATTATAATCAAACAGACAAGAAAGAATTAGAAACTATTAAAAAAGATCCACACAAAAGTCATAATCAAACCATGGACAGATTAAAACAATTTAAGTTCACTGAAAAACATGAACTGAGCAAATATTATGAAGAGAAATCAAAAAAAGTTTCACCAGAATCTATTAAAAGTGTTGTGAAGTTGGAACACAATAAAACTTCTAACACAAATAAATCAGCTTCTTCACAAATATCTATTTTTGAAAGTTCAGATTGTGATATAACTTTTGAAGAAGAATCCAGTGAGAAATCAGAAATTAGGAAAGATACTGCAGTACTATTAGAAAATGTAAAAGAAAAAAGTAAAAGTAATATGAGTGACAAAAAATCATCAATTTCTAATTCTCAAATATCAATTTTTGAAAGTTCAGATTGTGATATAACTTTTGAAGAAGAATCCAGTAAGAAATCAGAAACTAGGAAAGATACTGCAGTACTATTAGAAAATGTAAAAGAAAAAAGTAAAAGTAATGTGAGTGACAAAAAATCATCAATTTCTAATTCTCAAATTTCAATATTTGAAACCTCTGATTGTGATATAGATTTAGATATCTAATAAATAAGTTACTAATCATCCTTTGTTCCCAACGAGTAACACTGTAACCGGCAACACTGACTCGTTGGGAGAACTTTTTAAAATTAGTCCCAACCAGTAACACTGTGACATGTTGGGAGACCTTTCTTAAATCATTCTCAACCAGTCACACTATTACATAAAATTTTGTCTTGCCGCTGTCATAAATCATATTGTTTTGTTAAAAAGAACAGGTGTTTTATTGCTCTCAACTTAGGTATTTACGCAAAATGTTCTTTTGGAGTCTCCGAAAAAGTAGCCGAAAGGGTATGATAGTTCGCGCTTCTTTGTCTGGTAATACAATAGAATACTTTTGCAGGTGGGCGTTCTGTACGAACGTAAGTATGAATCTGTTACCTATTCATTAACTAGCGTAGCTGATTATTTAGTCAAATTAGGGCTAAGACGTAACAGTAATCATACCTCCAGATCATACAAAATACACCTAAGTAAGATTAGGTTGGCCTAATAACTCAGTGTGACTGGTTGGGAATAATTTAAGAAAGGTCTCCCCAACGTGTCACAGTGTTACTGGTTGGGACTAATTTTAAAAAGTTCTCCCAACGAGTCACAGTGTTACCGGTTACAGTGTTACTTGTTGGGAACAAAGGCTAATCATGAATATGAGTCTAGTATAATAAAATAAATTATGTATTGTTACCATATTTTTGTGTTTTATTCATTAATATGTTATTTACAATTCACTATGAAAATTTATCACATAATTTATGAGTCTGTATTAACTGCGCCTGATTTGTAAGGATCTTCTTCATAATTTTCTATTAGCAAACTCTTGAATCTTCTAGCTGTGACCATAATATTGTCTTCTTTGGGTATAATATTAAGAATTTCCACTCTAGAAATATAAAGATGATCTGGATTTTTTGGGCTAACTAATTTTATCACATCTATCTCATCACCTATTCTGACCTGGAAGAGAATAAAAGCTTAGTTATTTTTATCACTGAGTAGTCATGCTATAAGATAAACTCAGAGTGAATACATTTTTTATTTTCAAGTCTGAAGAAAAATTAATGCAAAATTGTGTTACTTACAGAAGCACTTTTTTTCAAAATCTTCCTTCCATTTAGTCTAATTTTGCTCTCATAAAAGACTTGTTCGATTTTGCTGAAACATAAATAAATTTTAATTTTAAACTGTCATGGTTACACTCATTAGATAACTGTAAATGTCCAGGATATTAACAATGTTGTTTTTTTAATAAGCTTCCAATATGAAATATTGGGAGCACTGTTGATCATGATCACGGGTGAATTCTGTTCACCTGTGATCTTGGGCATTTTTAGTTTTCCAAAAACAAACTGCTATTTAACAATCACTAGTGGAGGGGATTTTTAATAAAAACTCCATTGAGAGGCATGGGCCTACCCTAGATGACAATAAGGCCTTAGTCAACCTTGCTGGCCAATTTCGGGTTAGTCAACTACACTCAACATTTACACCATTAGTTCATGCTGGGGTTTAAACTGGCTACTATTCTCCATCTACTCCACCATCAACCCTAATTATGTGATAAAAATAATGTAAATATAAATTATTAGGGACTTTAGTCAATCAATGGGTGCGTTTAGCCGACACACAATCTTGTCAGCACAGAAAGAAAAATGGCGATTGCTGAGTAGCATAGGCTGATGCGGCTGAGGAATGCTAAGTGGCGATATTCAGATTGATTGATTGATTCGTCATATGGCGGAATAACAGCTAACTTCACTTCTCTCATTTCCACTCAGCATGGTTCTGGCCGATACTGTAGTCAGAATTGTCAAATGTTGTTCAGCACTCTCAGATTCTGACCAGTCTGTCTATCGGCTAAACGCACCCAATAATAGGTACTGACTTTCTTGCAACTCCTAGAGCTGATTTCAGTATAACATCTGTGCGCATTGATGTTGTGCTGAATTTCACAATTTTTGAGTCCCGTGCTAGTGATGTGTCATCTAGAAACTGCCCTTCATCTTCATCATCAGACTCTTGTTCAGATTGGTGCTGGAATAAATATAATGTACATTTCTAATTAGAATTTCTTAACTCAAAGTACTATTCAGTCTTTTTTTCTTTATCATTATCTCGATAATAAGCCAAAATAATATGTTATTTCTGAGATAACAATTATGCCACATTCTAAGTTCCTTTCCCAAGCTATTAAAAATATTGAGGAGAATTGAATGTTATTTACTTCAGAATATGTCCTTGTACAAGAAAGTCAAGTTTATAAATGAACACAGAGATATTTATGTTGTCTTTGTTTCCTTAAAGATTATCATGTTGATTTATAATACAAACCTTTTTAGATTTAAATCGGAGGGAATTGTAATAAGTGTTTGCTGGGAGTTTGAATGGTGTTGAGGTTATGTTTATGTGCCTAGAAACGAAATTATAAATGTGTCTTTGTCGAAATCCCTGCCGTGATACTCCACACACTAAGGAAGGCGTTATCAAACGCCTCCACGCGGCATTCATTGCTAAGATTTGGATAAAAATACAACTCCACTATTACACAATTTTGAATCAAACTTTGTTTCATCAACCAAATGTCAATAATCAATTGCTGTCAGCTGAGCTGAGTTCTGTCAGTTTGACAGAATAGCCGATCGTAAACTTTTTTTTAGAAGAATAAGCAAAGAGATTTTAAATTATTTGACTAGTTTCTGAACGATTGAAAAAATAAACGTAAAACTTTATCATGATACTTTATTTTTATAAAGTAAGGCCAGTAAATGTTATTTATGCTCTCAAGTAAACGCGAGTAAAAGAAAAGTAAAAGTTAGTTTAACTATGCTACTTGAATTTGGAATTGAAAGTATAAGTGAAGCGTGTACAGTCGACAGCAAGTAGATGATCAAAATCAGAAATTAAATTCTCTCAAAATTTTTATCGAAGCCATACTTCTGAAGCGAAGTCCGTACATTGGAAGGTTTTAATTTTCTGATTTTGTTCATCTACTTTTGCTGTTACCTGAACCACTTCACTTACCTAATATCGTTCATATTGGGTATATCGGGCTCCGAACGAACCAGGCAGGCGGTTGCTCTTCCAGTGCGAATCTGAGTGTCAACGGAACCTCAAGAGAGGACACTACAGGTCGTCCTTCAGCGCGCTTGTATATTTGGAAAAATACGTTTTCTATACATTTCGATTTGTGATTTATCAAGTCTAAAAATGTTTTTGATTCGTCAAGCGGTTTTTAATGCCCTCCTTTATTCATATTCCTCAAATGCTAAATGAAACTTAATGGTTTAGATAACTACTTACCTACTTCAATATGGTGCCAGTTGGTTCGATACCCATAATCATCTACGCATGATGTATGCATCCGATGCTATTGTATAATCCTAAACAAACCCTTGAAGTTCAAAAATAATCCCTTTGTGTACATTACGGGCAAAAATAATAAATTTTACGATGCGTCGTCGATTCTCATCGCGTTGCGGGCTAACCATAGTAACCATTCGCTGGAATCGTCCACAGACCACCCCCGGTTGAGACCAAACACTTCATATTTGTTTACGACATTTGGTTCATGTCATAACTACACGGTGATTGAGGGTTAAACACGTGATAGAGATTACGCTTTGATGTGTTAACTTATGACCTATGATTACTTTGCTACGTAGCATGCTTGAATCTTGATTTAGCTTACGGTAATACGAATGAATGTTTCTTATAATTAATTTGCTTAAATATTAATTACATTTATAATATTAATTACATTTTAACCACGCAATACAGATACTAACTATTTAATAATTTGCCTGATAAATAACTTTTATAATGTACTTACATTGATAAGACAGTACATACGTACCTATAGCGAACAACTGAGAATTATCTAGGTTTTATTTAAAACTATGTTAGTACAACGAGAGTTATTACTTATTTCGCTGCGTACCTATATCTAGATACGAAGCTCCATAGGGGAACTAGGGGCATGATGGGGACGCTAAGGGAAAACAACAAAAATACACAGAACTAAATAATATAATGTTTTCATTTATTTATGGCACATTAGTTATTTCATCAACTACGAATTGGCATACGCTTTGGACGGACATGTCATCACAACTTTTCATTATTAATTATTTTTTAACAACACATAAAAAAACCATCTTGCCCCGCATGTGGGGTAAGATGGGGTACGATAAATGGGGCATGATGGGGTCTAGGGGCAAGATGAAAGTATTATTTATCTTCACACAACATGCATATGAGCATTTCTTCTAAATCTTCGTCATTCACTCCAGCACATGCAGTATGGGCCCATCGACTACAAAGCTGACAGTGTACCCAGTTTTCTGGTATAGGTAAGTTTGGTTGGAGGCTGATTTCAGATATGACTGGTTTAAATCGTTACAATAAAAAAATCTTCTTGATAGCTTGAATTTGATGACTGGAAAATATTTTTCTTTTGCCGTTTAATATTTTTAGCAGTTCTTTGATAATTTTAAATCTTTAAGTTCTTTCTTGTAAGGAGTTGATATTAATACCGCCGTTTTACTTCTCCGATACTGTTTTATTTTTTCATTTATTTCTACTGCACAAATTGGCATACTATCAGGTGAAACATTGTTAAAGCAAGAAGTTAAATCACGGCACACTGCTCGGTTGGAAGAACGAACATCCGAAAAACTTCCGGATTGCCTTTCAAAAACCTGTGAACAACAATGTTGAGGAGAACAAGCCTCAGAGAGAGAGAGATCTCTGAAGCTGGGTATAGTGTAAATTTTCTGATTCGTAATCTGTATCTTGATTGTCACAGTTTTATAGTTTAGCTGGCCTGCATTGAAGTTCGAAAGGAAGTGGTGCAAGGAGATCTTCAAGAATTGGTTTAGCTTGTGCAGGTGCATTGTGTCCAAACTCAAGACTGACAACACTTGACGATTTTAATATTTGATGTCCTGGATGAGGTGCTGTCTCTGTTGATATCTGGGATGCAGAACAATTTGCTAATTTGACGCGGATGGTGCATCAGGTCCGGTATGAGGTTCTATCTCGATTGACTGAACATTTGATTGATTGATTTGACTGATTTGGATTGTTGTGACCACTCCCTTCTTTTTGTCTGCTTTTTGTAGGTTCTTTCTTGTTTATGTATGTAATTAGGTCAGTATTTTAGGTTGTAATGATAAATATCTATTGGTGAATCAATCTAGCTGTAAACTTCAGAAAAAAAACACTATCTAGTAAGGTAATGTAGTAAATGTTAAAGAATTAATTTCTTTGAAAATCATAGGGGTATGATGGGGTAGTACCCCATTATGCCCCGTAGGACCTGCACCATCTTGCCCCTGTCACTGCTTTTAAAAATATTCAAATTTATAAAATAAGTGCTTGAAACTAGAATGATTTTGGATGTGCATATCAACAGCAAGTAAAATTTAAAAAGAAAGTGCATAAACACAATCAGTTTAACTGTTTTTTTTACCTTTTTCTGGTGTTGGTCACAAACACAAAATACTTTATCCAGTATGCACTGTTACAGAAATTTCTTTATAAACAAAGAACGCACACACTCTCCCCGGCTGTCATAGCCGCACTTAGTATTGTTCGAAAGCGGCTTCTGATTGGCTAAAGCGCCTTGTCATAAGAACGTTGGGTTTTTCGTATATGTGCGTGACCCCGTCTTACCTCACTACCCCATCATGCCCCTAGTTCCCCTACCTATCTATCGAATTTATATCTACGAAGACGCGATGTAGAGACAACTTTATTCTGTTACTATATATTGAAAACATAATCAAATCTATATAAAATCACCAATAAGAATCGTTAAATGAACACGCGTTGTTGATCTTTATTGTAATCTGTAATGACATAATCGGAATCCAGGAAATTCGATCGCGGATTGTGCGCAATCATCATCCGTCTGGCTGCATGAGATTTATTCCTTTGCCTAAAAAAATAAACATAGGGTGGTGCAAAGAAAACAGCTCCGGGAATATTGACACAGATACCCGGGAGCGCGTGTCCCGGGCCGTGGGAGACACTCCACTCGAGTGGTCGTCTGTGTTGCACTGCGTTATCTTAGCACAGGCGTCGTTGTAGGGCTGGTTCTGTTTGGTACAACATTTAAGGACTGGTATTGTTATTGAATAAGAGAGGTTAGGGAAAGACCGAAAATTGAGGGAGGTCACTGAACACACAATTTGTCGATTCGAATTTGTCTATAACATGATATTATAATAAACAAGAGGCAGATATTATGTTATAACCGCGCGATAAGACGCGGTACAAATCTGACCTAATTAGGGTAACTTGTGATATAGCTATCTCTTTCATTGCGTGCTTTTTCACATATTTTGTTTCATATGTCAGTAAAGTGTCAAACAATTGCAGGGCATTGATTTAAAACGCAAAATACTGTAGAGGTTACCTATACATAGTTTAATATATCATTGGTTTAATGTAATGTGTGAGTATTTCTTACATATTTAATACAATTTATTTTCTTCAATATTATCAATGTCAAGTATTTTATTGTCTAGTATTTAAGCTTGTTGATGGTTAACATAAGATATTATAGATAAGCTTTTGTGTATGTTTAAAAGTGGTCGTTAGATTTCTGGAAGAAAAGAGCCAAAAATATATTTTAAAAAAATTACATAAATCATACTGTATTGCAATTTGTATTGGTGCCGTGATATTGGCAATGCGATGTCACAGCCCTATTCGATCCAGACACGTCAATGTAAACACACCTCCCGCTTCGATAATATGACTGGATTTCCGTGAGTGTATTCTCGTCATTTTGCAGAAAAGAGCATAGCCAGCCACATAACTTTTTCATTTCAAACTACTGACCCTTAAAAATAAAAATAAAAGTAACTAAGTATTGCATTTTTGCTAAGTACTCATTCTAATATTGTGTATTTTTAGTAACAAAATAACATGAACATTGAACAAGTATTAAACTAAATTTCTTTGCGTTATATACAAATCCAACCTTAAAGAAGGATAGATCTGTCTCATCTGTCTTGGCCTAAATGTAAAGCTTCTACCTAACCGAAATATTGGTGAACCGACCACTAAAGTGATGCTAATCATCATTGCAACGTTTATGAGATGGTGTAGGTTTCATGTAGAAAACATGAGATATGTCCAGGAGTCAACTATTTATTAATGATACACCGTGCTACCCTCTTCTCATGTGAAGTCTAATACACAACCCATTGTGCATATTAAGATAAATTAATATTCATGACTTATGTGAGATGCATCGTCTTCTTGACCCTTATCTCCATTTTGACACATTGTTTCTTAAATATTAATGACATCGCACGCCGGAGGGTAACTAATTACAGGGCGATGTCTTTTGTTCTTGAACAACAAAAGAACTTCTTAGATGAGAGTGAAAAAATAGTGCGCTATTAAGAATACAATCACGCCAGTAAAGGCCTGAGACCGTTTAAAAATACAACTCTCCCTTTCAAAGCAATAATTAAGGAGTTTGTCATACACATGATGAGCGTTACACGTTAGATTAAAACAGTAACTTAACTTTTTTAACAATTAATATTCATAGTACTATTTATTATTTGCGCAAACACTACAAATTTGAAATTTTTATTCTAAACATATTACTTAGAGACCCGACGTTTCAGGCTCTTTACAGCGCTCGTAGTCACGGGCAAGACCTCCAAGACTTAATATTCAGTTTTGTTACTACCAAACGTAAGGAATTCCTGTGTAGTGTTTTAAACTTTAAGATTTTTATTGTACAATTGTTAAAGTATCTAAAAGTTAAAGTGACTGAATCTGTATTTTATGTGCACAGGGATAGGCGGACCTAGCGAGCAATTTTTTTAACTTTACTATCAAGCGACACTTGTTATTCAGTTACGCTAAAACCAGACAACACCAGCTGAGTAGGAGCTTCATGTGAAGCGGTAAGTCAATCAATCATCACATTTATTCATTGTATAACTATAATATAATATAGACTATATATACATGACTACCTACAAAGCCTCGTTAATAAGAATCCACGCGAACACCTAATGGAAATCTTTTTTCCATACTCGTTATTGGCCTACTGTGGCGTATCCAACACGTCCACACTTTATCACATTATACACGGTTCCTCTCTTAGCATGTGGACACATGTCTCCCATTCGAAACGATCTTTTTATTTTAGTATTACGATTATGTTTACGGCGAGTTCAAAGGGGTTTTTAATTTGACACAGTTTATGGCTGTCCCGTTCTGATGGCTATAGCGGAATAGATGCAAGTGGGGCGTTAATTTAATAATAAAGTCGGATAACATGGAGGAACGAATGCTACCGGTTTGAGTAAAAATGTATTTACGGAATGCTGGTGCTATGCTGTCATCTTCATCTTCTTGTAGGTAGCTGTGAATATTTATTTATAGTAGGCGTGACAGTCGTAAAATTCCGGGCCAATTCGGAGAATACCATAACAACAATTGCGCAAGTTACCATTTTTATACAAATTCTTTAGAAAGGAGGGAAATGTACGTACCTACAATGCCTACACGAATACGCATCTAAATGCGTTTGTAGGCACTGTACGTTCATCTGTTAGACAAGCTTCAGTTATGACTGATAAATATGGAGTGATCAATCTATGTTAACGCCGACGCAAAAAGAGTGATGTGTCATAGTAAGTTTGACCGCTATGACGTGTCTGTCTATTGCCACGATAAAACAAAGAAATAAAGTGCCAGAAAAGGTAGAAATAGGGCTTGCTAACCCATTACGGCACGATAGGTATTGTATTGATTTATACATTTTTATTCAAAACAAGTCACTAATCAAGTAATTTTTATTTGACTTTCATTTTCAACGTGGTATTATCCTTTAGGGGTGAGAGCCATCCGGTCCCCCGCAAGCCCGGTGATGATGACAAGGCTCCTTCAAGCCATCATCGTTTGTCAGTTAGGAAAAAAACAAGTGGTATTATCCTATCCGGCCGATCTCAACAGAGATCAGCCAACTGCGCAGGACATATTATATGTGCACAAATGTACGCGCAAACACAAGTGCTCTCTCTGTTCCCTTACCCTCATAGTTCGGTGAGACGGCAATCCGACATGACCGGTGAGAGATCAGAGGGCCTACCATGAGTTGGCTATCGAAAACTTACTTACGTTAAAGACCTATCGAGTTGTTTTTTTCATACGGCCGATTTTAGTTCTTCGCGTAACCACCAGCGGCGCTGTATAAGGTTTCATTACAGAAAAACTCACACATATTTGCCCGACCCCGGCGATATCGAGTGCGTAAGTTTTAAACTCTCGGTCCTAACGCAGCACTTGCTACCAATAGCGAACGAGGCCTTTAACATTACCTTATTCGCAGTTGGTTAAACAATCGTGCAATGGAACTGTGAATAGCGTTTATCGATTTCGTAATTACAGCAGTTCCGATGTGAGTGCGACTAGTCATCATTTTAATGACTGCGTTGATCAGGGGGGCCTCTAATGTTATAGCACGCATTGTGAATTGTAGTGGAGTGGGTGGGTCCTAGTACATTGAAGAACATAAATACCTAGTTCTAGGTAGACTTTCAATGACTGTCTGCCAAATCAAAGCATTCCAATACGAGGGTTCTTTGTTGTATTGTAACGACGCTCTTAAACTTGAACAACTGTTCTCTAGTTCATGCCAAATGGCTTTCCTTTTTGTTTCCCGGTTGTTTTATGTATATTTGGTTCTAACTTTTGGAGTTTGTTCGTTTTCACTTGTATAATACATTTTTTTTTTACAATTCGTTTTTACTGACAATTGCATTTATTAAGGTGGGCGGGTGGGTAAATAGTAGAAGCTAATAGAAACACTTCTCAAGTGCTTTCTACTACACTTTAAGGATAATGGTACCTACCTATTTGAGTTAGATATGAGATGTATTTGTTTGAATCTGCTTGTGATCTCTTTCTTTAGCTATGACATGCATTCTATCTAACATACCAATCTCCGAATAACAAAGATGAAAGACACCGCACATTATTGCTTCTCACATCTCTTAAAATAAGTCTAATCGTTTTAACCGTTCGGAAATCCTAAGCCTATTCGCCGCCATCCCTCATCCATAGCTGACACGTCAGTAATTGGGGTCTCAAAAGTTGGCGTCTGTACGTCACGTAGTCACAAAGGAACCTGGCCGGTGACATGATGAAGTGTCACACCCACAATGATAAACGATACGTTATCGGAGAGGCGAAAGAGAAATCTAATTTCTCGCTACTGTGCCCCGACTGTTGGTCCAAGATTGGATATCCGATTTGGGTGTTTGGTAAATGTAGCGTTTGATGTATGAAAATGAATTCTACTTTCGCTGGAAGTTTTCAGCCAGTCATTCACGAAAGTAGGAAAGGTGTAAAGTTTGGTTTAGCGTTAATATTGACAAGTGGCAAATATTGAAGTAGACTGTCTGCCTTGTTGTTCTGACGGTAGCAAGTGCTGCATTAGTACCGAGAGGTTCGAGTCCAGGGACGGACAAAATTTTGTGTGATTTTTTCAGCCAGAGAGTCAGAAAGTTGGCGGTTGCACGCCCGTGTCTCGGAAAGCACGTTAAGCCGGTGGTCCTGCGCCTGGTCTCTCATCGGTCATGTCGGATTGTCGTCTCACCGAACTATGAGGCTAAGGTAACAGAGAGTGCACTGGTGTTTGCGTGTACATTTGCGCACTATAATACGAATAAGACCTGCGCAGTTAGCTGATCTCCATTGAGATCAGCCGTCATGGCCGAAATCGGTCGGACGCCTTAGACTGATCAGTTAAGTCTAACTTAATGTCGCCTATTGAAATATTGTTTCAATAGTAATAGTATTGTTTCAATGGTAATTTTTAAACACATTTCTCAGTGGCAAAATTATTTCCTAGAGGCGAAAGGAACACAAAATTTCTGGCATCCAAAGCCAGGTGCGTTTACCACTCCATAACCATCTTTTTAAAAGCTTATTTTAATGAGCTTATCATGCAAACGTTTTCAAGACGGTTAACTCGCATTTGCAACTCAGATTTATCTTCACTCACTTTCGTCGAATTAAAGTAGATACTTCCAACAGCAGCAACTAAGTTAAGAAGGATGTGTTTCATTAAAAGCGAAAACGGAGCGAATGGGCGTCATAAGGCAAATTATTATCAACGTACAGCGCCCCCTACCGGCCGAATGAATAGCCGTGAAATTACTCGTAAATGTTGCATTAGTGGGGCAGTTAATAAAAACCTTGGCCCATGTGGTCTACTCGTAAAGCCAAACAGTGTTGTGGAAAAAATGGCTAAGAGCGTGTCCAAGTTGTGCGAAGGGTTCTTTGTAAGCTCGTTTCTGAAATAAAAGTTTGAAAAAGTACTGTGGCAATTCGCGGTATTCTGGAAACGTATGCTTTTGTAAATAAAGGATATAAATGTTGTAGTAAGGGATATTAAGTAAAGATGCGACATGATAAGCAAGTGGATTATCGAAATAATTTCTAATTGTAAAAAAGGCAACAATTTTAAAATTAAATAAGGGCCACAATGGTTATTTAAACTAAGTCAAATTTATTTGCTCTAAGATTAATGACCTTTCCTTCGTAATTCAACTGAATCTAGAACTATCCCAAATGTTACTGATATTTCTGACGTTTCCAATTTCTATCATTTAACAGTTTTTCGTTATCACTGACGGATCTCTAAGTCGTGAAGAAGAGCTTTTGTCTCAGAGGTATAAAAGTCTAAATTGAGATTATTGATAGCGCTTACTTTTAATATTGTCATTAACTTTATTGACATTTGCTGCCCATCCTCCGTCACAGCTGCAAAGATCACAAAGATCTCTTTTATGATCATTTTGTTTATTTATCCTTCATTTTTATGCGTAAGCCTCTTTTGTGGGATATGATTATGTGAGAGGCAATTTAAGTTCAATTTTAAGAAAACTCAAAGACGTATCAGATGTTTTTTTTTATTAGAATACTCGTTTAAATAATTAATCAATCAATTTAGTATAACAATTTTTTCTTTAAACTGTTCAAATAAAAATTAGTAGTTATATAAAGCCTAAATAAAATAAAAAGCCTCGTGTGAGGTTTAACATTAAAAAATAAAAACACATTTGTTTTCATTTTTATTTCATTAAACTGTAGGAAATTTCGTATGATATTTGACAATAAATAAATATGTGAGTTAATAATAAACAATTATTATATTCTGTTCTAATGTATTTAACAAATAAACCTTAACATTCCATTCCCGGAATGCGAGATTTTACCACGTATGTATCACCTAGCTTTTCAAATGCTAAATCCAGTCTCCCTCATTGTGCAGAACTATAAATATTGATGCAGCCAGCTACCTTTGTTAGCTGCTAAGTGCGGTCGACGGTCGTACGATAAACCGTCTTTATTATAATCACCCAGTAGAACAATGCCAGCTACGGCGCGCTACGGAAGTCGTGAATGAATACCGCTCGGGTTTCGGTGTTATAATGTTAACACGCCAACGGACACGACGCACCCGTTTCTAATAAATTAACTCGTATTTTTTAGTTCTATTTTAAATATTTGATGGTTGGGAGTTGAATTAATATAATCGTGCGTCGGTCAATACTAAAAGCTACTGCTGCTGCATACTGAATGCTTGTGAAATTTGCAGGAAATCGTTCGTTTAGTTTGCGGATTTAGAGAATCGTATTCAAGTTTCGACATTTTGTTTATCCTTTCGTCATTAAGGGTTTGCCAAAATTTTTAAATATGCATAATTATTAAACTCATGTAAATTTAAACCAAAAAAAGCGAAATGATTGTCTAAAAGTGCGTGTGACTTCTTAAAATTACCGTTTACCATGTTTCCAAAATCGTCCTACTGCTAGGCAAAGATGCCAGAAACCTACACAGGTTTCGTGAACTACTGTGTAAATCATACGGCGTTTACAGGACCTGCCATGGCATCGAACGTACATTTGAAAGTTGTCAACCTTTACTTGATCGTGATTGAAAAAAAAGCTAGACGATTATGTGTGCATCGCCCCTAATGATTCGATGATTGGATCTCTTGCGTGAGAGAGCTCGTCTCGACTCAACAGGAGCGAGAAATTAGATTTCTCATTTGTCTCCGATGATAAGCTATCGCTAGTCATTACCAGTGACGCTTAAGATAGGTAGCCAAATGTGTCGTGACACTGTTGGTGCCGTGCCTGTCTATGTAGACGTAATTACAAATCACTATCTCAGTAGAAATGATTCATGCGCCGTAGGATTTACCTTTAGGTATCCATGGCATAATGTAGGGTAATTAATTATAGAAGTCTAGGTTTCAACTGTCAATGTGTGTGACTTTCTTAACGTAAAATTTTACTAAAGATTTGAAAATTGTCTTCAAATCCTTAGTGTTAGATCCGGTATGTGGTGTCTATCATGACTTTTTGTGTACCTACTTTAGAAAATCAAGCAAAATTAGTTATTAAAAACTATTGCGGTGCAAAAATAAAAGAGTCCTTATTTTTGTACAGTTTTTAGGGTTCCGTAGCCAAATGGAAAAACGGAACCCTTACAGATTTGCAATGTATGTCTGTCCGTCCGTTCGTATGTCATAACTACTTTATTTTTATTCACACCCAAGCTTTAGAAATAAATAAATAAAATAAAAAAACGTTTATTGCTTCATAAATTGTACATACTGTCAAGCAATGCAAGCAATGGAGCAAATGGAAACATCTCAGTATGGCTTATCTAGTAAACCAGATAATGCTGTTTTTCAGATGTTCCTATTCTTTCAGATGTTGACGACGTAAACAAAGCCCTCTCACGAGTCTTGCACTGGTTTACTACTAATAATCTTATGTTGAACGCCAAAAAAACCAAATGTGTAAAATTTTCAATGCCTAATGTAAAGCAAGTCAATACTAAAATCATAATGAACAATGAACCCATTGAAGTCCTAAACTCAACGGTGTTCCTTGGAATCACTCTAGATTCCAAATTGCAATGGGGACCTCATATTGGTACCCTGGCAGGAAGACTTAGTTCTGCTGCATATGCTGTAAGAAAAATTAGACAATTGACTGATGTTGAAACGGCAAGATTAGTTTATTTCAGCTACTTCCACAGTGTTCTATCCTACGGCATGCTTTTATGGGGATCAGCAGCTGATATTGATAGTATCTTTGTATTGCAAAAAAGAGCAATAAGGGCCATCTACAAACTCAAACCACGCGATTCCCTCAGAGATCGTTTTAAAGAGTATAATATTCTCACAATGGCCTCTCAGTACATTCTAGACTGCTTAATGTATGTGTATAAAAATATACAATACATTCCTAAAAAATCAGATACTCACCGATTCAATACTAGAAATAAGCATAAACTTGCTATTTCACATTTCAGACTTAATAAAGTTAATAGCTCCTTTGTTGGACTAGGAGTAAAAATGTGCAATAAGTTACCTGTAAGTATTACTAAATTACCTTTGCAAAAATCCAAAGAATGTATTAAGAAGGGTCTTATTATGAAGAGCTACTATAAAGAAGAAGACTATTTTAATGATAAAAATGCTTGGACAAATTGCGTTAACTAAAATTTGACATTTGCAATAAAAATTTTCTAATATATAAATTATTTTAATCATTGACATTTTTTATAAATAATGTATTTTAATTTATTGTTGTAATACAGTCATATAGTATTAAGATTCTACTCTATGTAAGCTATGTCATGCAGGTTGGAATTGTTGTAGTTATTTTATTGATTTGTTTTGTTTCTTTATGATTTTAATTATTGTCCAAAAAGGCTCGAATTGTCATTATTCGGATCAGGTGCTACTCTTGGGCCCTGGACTGTTCGATCTTACCTTTTTTTTCTATTTTTTATTATTAACAGTAATTGTAGTATAAGTTTTTTTTCTCTCTTTGATACTGTGACATACTCAAACTGTACGACATGGCAATTATATTTAACAAGTTCATGTGATAATCGGTTAAAAAGAGTAACTATCGAGTTTCTTGCCGGTGTCTTCTCGATAGAATCGGCTTTCCGAACCGGTGGTAGAATTACTTATTTATTTAATATAATGACGATTTATAAGTGCGTGTGAATGCCTATATTAATAAAGAAACTTTGACTTTGACTTTGACTTGACTTCTAAATTACATATATTATATGAAGTAAACTAAGTAGATGGAGGGCTTAACCTCTTAAAAACTTAAATTGAAACTTATATAACTCTTCCGCCTCCCGAACACTGTGAGCTGAGCATTTGTTCCTGAACTTGAGAATTAATTAATAACTCCTATATTTATTTGACTGAAAAACCTTTCTAACTGCTATTAAAACAGCCTATTTTATCCATATGGAGTCCTCCTTGTTTTTACCCATTTTCGATGCGTGTTAGTATTCCATTTCCCACACTCGGCTTGTTGATCCACCACCGGCTGTCAACCGATCAAAAGGTAATTGATAACGGGTCGCGTATGCCAAATGCAAGCGACACAAAATCAATAGCAGCATGATGGATGACGCGTATTTTAATTAAACCCCCATCAGCCGGTTAGCGCCAAGATGAGCTTATAATGACCTTGCCTTGTATATGTTGAAGTCAGATTGTAAATAAGCATAGTGTTTCGTGAAGATGTGCTTGTTGAATGTATCTCTACTCTCTGTAGAGAATGAACGAAGACCGCATTAAACCGTTCTGAAATCAGTAAATAAAAAAAATAAAAATAAAAAGTTCATCCGAATACAAAACAGTCGATTTTAATAACATAACTATGTAAGTATATCCAAAATCGAAAAAAGTTCATTTTCAAGTCAGTAAAGATCCAGTCAAGAACTCTGAGCCTCAGAGACTTGCTTGAGGGTTCCGGATAAACAAAATATTTCATCAGAACGGTACTACGTTTTAGTTACGCAGGATAAAAAACACCAATTTGTTACTTATTTTTTACTGTACCTACTGTATACTTTTACTTAACGATGTATAAATTAAAGGAATTTGGATTTTGTAATAAAACACGCTACATTGTTAATTTGTTTATTTTTATTTTCAAATCGGCGTGGTGGTTGGTGTGATTGTGGGTTATTTTCATAACTAAAGATGATAACAGCGAAATAGATCCAACCTGAAACATCACATACACACATTAAATTTAAGCTTTCATATCACTATACAAAAATTAAACAATTGTTTTTCACCAATGACAGGGTTATCTTTGTCGAATTGTCGACAGCTATCGTCGTAGCTATTTATTCTTAGTTTAGTTTAGTCCCAACTAGTGACCCGCCCCCGCTTCACTTCGAATAAATTTTACATGAAAATCTTCCTCTTGAATCCCTCTATTAAAAAAACGCATTAAAATTCTTTGCGTAGTTTTTAGGATTTAAGCATACATAGGGATATAGGGACAGAGAAAGCGACTTTGTTTTATACTATGTAGTGATGTCAATATTTTAATACATCTAATTTGGGTCAAATTAAGTATGATCATCACTTACATAAAAGAGATACTGCACCAACTCCAACCGCTACATACGGAACTCCACACGACCTGTCGTGTAGTACGAATAGTAACAGAAGGAATGTCGCATGGTCGAACAATGTTATGAAGGTGAAAGCCCAGGCACATCCATTTACCTAAAAAATATAAGAGGTTCAACAGAAGAATATAATCATATTAATATGTATAATTAATTTGGATATCGCCCTCGACATTATATCAATGAGTAAAAACATAGGAACTCATTTTTAACTCATAAAAGTGTGGAGGTTTGCACCTATCCTGCAATTATTTGTAAGTGCTAACACTTTACTTATTTATACCTAGTTAAATATGTATGTAGATATTTTTATCGTTGTGGATATAATGTGTAGAAAAAAACTTGCCCAAGTAGAAGTAACCACCAGTAAAAGTATTAAGTGGATTAATACTGTAAGTATTCCAATACCAATTAGTAGCCAATGGTACGATGAGCCACATTCATGAAAATATACAAATAATGGAAATAACATCGGCTCCACCTGAAAAAAAAAACTACCATTGCAATTTCTAATTTGAGGATCATTAAAGTGTTCTCTACCGTCTCTATAATGGGGAAAGCTCTGAAGAGCTATTTCAGCTAGTCCCTCCTTCCCTTTTCCACTCCAGAACGACACATGCTGGACAGCGCTGCCATCCACATACAATGCAGTCGCTGGTGGCTCGGACTAAGAGGTTCAGCTCTTCATTTCTGCCCCGTGCTATTATGGCATGAAATGCCCATCCAGTTCATGTTTTCCCTCCCTCCTATGATCCCGGGCTCTTCAGGCGGGGCGTGAAACGGCATTTAAGCAGGCCTTCAGGGTGAGTGCGACAGGGTCAATATGATGTATTATGCCTGTCGACCTCATATTTGGATCTCACTACCGCTTACCAGCAGGTGGAGTGTCGGTGTCATCTTGTTTGCCTATTATAAACAAAAAAAATTTAAGCATACATCATCTTTAGTAACCCGAAAATGACCTCACCATCCCCAATATTGCTATTATGGTCACACCAGTTTGCAAATCATAACAGCAACAGAACTTCATGAGGTGTGCCTATGTATGTGCTATCAAAATGTGAAGTTTTAGTAAGAAATTCAGTACTTTGCACATTACAAATAACACATTACAAATTATTTACTACGCTTAGGTATTTACAATTTGAATTGTCAAGACCATACGTCAATATAGTCAAAACTACACCGTTCAAAAATCACAAAATAAAAGATTACAAAAACATAATTTTTAACAATGAATTTATTGCAAGTTTTTTTTACCTTTCATTAAATAAAGCCTTATTTTTCCCAAGGCTTTACCAAATCAATTTGTTACATATTTGTAAAAAATATAAAGTAAAATTAAGAAAATTCTAAAAGTCGCGACCGATGAACCGTTTCTCGAATTGATAAGTTTATGTTCGCTAACCCCATTACTTTGCAAATGCAACAAACTTTACGCGTTGTCACTGTCATAATACAAGAACAAATGTTAAAAGGAAGCGAAGGCCATTTGGGAATTGAGCGGACCATCAAAACGCCACACGTAAACCAAGATAAGTAACAACAGCACCGTCTTAATACGATAAACGGCTTAAACAATAAAACTAAACAAGTTAAACGAGCGGTCAATAAGGAGAATGCATCGTTTGATGCACTATGCCTTTTACAGGATGTTGGTGAATAAGGGTTCGGAGCCAGCCGCAATATAAAAAAAAAATCGGTTCTAGGCGAGTTCTCGCTTTCGTTTACCTCAAATACTCCTGGCTCTGGTTTCTTCATTTTACATTCAAACAAAAACCATGAACCAATGCGTATGAATTGTACTTATCGCTACATTCAACATGGTTGAATAAATTATACGATTAAGCGATTACAGCAAATAATTCGTGAGTTTTGTAAGTAATGAGGTTAAGCGCATCAATCACTTATACGCAGCGAACATAGCTCTAACTAGCTGAAGTAAGAAATAGAAAAGTAACTTTATAATGTTATTCCAAGTGAACTATAGTTTTATTATCTAGAAAATCTAAGCAAGTGTGTTGTCAATTTTATATTATACATTATTCACTTGGGAGCAAACCTTCACGTGATAAAAGTTAACTTATATAATACAAAGGAAAATATCGCTAGTCATGAAACCTTTCTGTGATGTGTTTCCCTATGCGCTTAAAACAAAGTGGGCACGGCGGGCGATGAGTAATGTAGATTCACCATACGCATCTCTTGGACATAAACAGTATTAAACAGGCATGTAGGCAATAAATTTCAGTCAAGTTATATCATTTGCTTTTGAAATATGGCTAAGTATTACTCGTGTGTTGTGCGCTATCTGATTTAGCTCCGCCTTGCGGTGTCCCAATGCGTTTTCCGTGTTGCGAGACGTTTTATATTCAGATTTTTAAACCGGAACTGAAGTTGAAAGCGTTGACACACGCCACGTACTTACTGGACAATTTTTAGAATATAAATATTTAAAAGAAAAACTTAGAAGAATTTGTTGAATGTTGTTGTTGATAATGTGTCTACGTACTTCTGATTTTTTAATGTAATTTTACGACGATAATAATTTATGTACAACTTTGTTTTCATAAGCATGTAAAATTCATGATATTTGAGTATATCTCCTATACCAAAGCCGCTCTAAGTTGGCCGATTTGACACATGTCAGACTGACTGCACTAGTGAGGGTCAACGGTAAAATTGCCGAAGTATATAAGTAACAGTTATTTCCACTTTATAACCAAGCAAGGTCTAATTATAACAAATTTATTAAAAACATTTATTCACATCCAGAAGATTGAATTGAAGTTTCTTATTTAAAAATATATTTATTTTGAAATACAATACTTATTATAGTCTTTTTCAGCCAAGATGATCCCTGTGACACTTCATTGTGTTCTGAATCACGCATTGTTTGACGTTTGACAAACGAAAATAATTTCATTGCACAGTTTTTTCATTTTAATGCGGCGTCATTAAGAAAAATATTAAAATAAATCATTTTAAAGTTTTAAAAGGGAAACAGTATCGTTTAGTTTAATTTAATGTAATAGAACATTTAAAAAAATACCTATGCAGTTCGTATACGTAGAATGGAATGTAGTAAATTCCATTCTACGTATACAAACTGCATAGGTACTAAAAGTATAAAAATATTTATTTTAAAATTTTTCTAATGACGCCGCCATAAAATGAAAAAAGTGTGCAATAAAATTATTATCGTTTGTCAAACGTAAATGCGTGATACAGAACACAATGAAGTGTCACAGGGATCATCTTAGGTGAAAAATACTATAAATCCTTCATCCTATTTAAAAAAAATACCTGGTGAGTATTATCCATTACGTCACTATGAAAACGTGTCAAACGGCGTAACCTTGTAAAAGCGTAATACAGAGTGGAAATATTGCATTTTCTTTTTATAATTTAATTATTTTAAGTAATAAAAGACAAATAGTTAGATAATTAGGTGCATTTGACATTTTGAAATAAAGTCTTATTTTTAAAAGTTGTTCTTTATGATTCGCTAAATATGTTCCTCTTAACAAGGATAAATGCAAAATATAAAATAAAAAGTGTCAAATCGGCCAACTTAGAGCGGCTCTGGTATAATCCTTGTTGTTTGGAAACATAAACTAAACATACATAACACAGAGATTAAATATCTGTCACACAAAATATGCATACTCTTTAAGTTTTCATCTTATTAAATTAATATTCCTTTTTAGTCCCAAGTTGAATACACAATATTTCGTTGCGAAATTTTTCCCGTCGTCTGCATTGGGCCTGAAGGAAAACATGCACGGTTCTTAAAATGGAATTTTCTGCCGCGTACGTCTTCAGATAAGCGCTATCTTACACTAAGTCGGCTGGATGTCGGAGTAATTTCTAAAACAATCTGGAAGCTGGACTGAGGCCAGACTGCTCAGATGGTGCAATGCGGCTTCAAAAAACCTTATGGAGAAAACAATTTCTTTAAAACATGTGACAAGGTATAGCCGGCGGAATTATTATTCAGATTATAAGAATGTTATGACGAGTTTCATTGATAGAACACTTTTAGTGTTGTTTAGTGTTGTTGCTTGTATCAAACAAGTACATATTAAAAATTATTATTATTTAGTGACACGCATACTTGATTAATTTACGTAATGAATTATAATTACTGAGTTTCATGTATTTCTATTTCGATAGTCACCAACTTCTATAACGGCGAATATAAAACTCTTCTTCAATTTATAGCCATCGTAGTACTGAAGTGACATGACCGAAAATAAAAAGCCAACTTTACGAACGCACAATAACATTAAAAATACACCTTTTTTATTGCCGTGTCCATTCAAATGGCTATGTAATTGCCATACATGGAGTTTGTATTAATAAAACCTCTTAGAATACGTCTCGGGGCGTCGGAGGGCAGAGGTCACGATATCATGAGTATTATATTGTGTGGGCGGTTTACTGCACATTTAGTGGGCACAGTAAAATAACTCGGAACATCCTGGGACGTTCCCGTCATTGTTATGGTTCTCGGACCTCTTTATAGGCCCTTTGCTTGAACTGTTTGACGTCGCGTTCTTCTATTGGGCGGGACTTTTCGTATTGTTGTGTTTATTTTGTCGGTTACACTTTGTCGAGTGCTTTGCAGGGTTGGAAGACGGGGATCGAAAAAATATTCTACTAAAAAGCGTTTTGTAAAAAAGTTGTTAAAGCCCGTGCGCACCTATCGCCTTGACGGGGGCTCTACCGTGCCCCTTGTTAATATGCAACAATTTTATGTACAAAATATATGTTAAACAAAGATTAATACAGATTAATACATAACTCTTATGTCCTATTGAAATAAAAAAGATATATTGAACGCTATTGAACTAAATTAATTATTGTATATTTAAAAATCATTGCACGTAATACAAGCTGTTATGGATTATTAGTTTAGTTCAGTTAACTAGTTATTTTAAACCGGCGCTATGTAATACTAGTTGTTAACGCTTGAAGCGGTTCAATTTTAGGAAAATTGCATAAACTGTTGCATCATTCATGAGATGTAAACTGAATTTGGAAGTTATCTCCCCATCGCTGCATTATGTAACGTTACTAATTTGGTAACTTCATCATCCACAAATTCAATTTGAGTTATTGGATTAGCGCCGCTATTTCTGTTTCGGAACCATTAAAACTTTAAATTAGGACAATTAATCACATGCTTGAGTTTCCCTCCGATGAAGTTTAATGTATCACTTCCTCTATTAGTTAAAATGATTAGTGGTTGTGCTAATTCAATTTTTGCTCCGAGAATAGTGGCAGTCATTCATTTTGTCGCTTTAGGGGGCAGGGTGCGGGTCCCAACGGCTGGTGATCTTTATCAGGGTATAATTTATTCCTTGGGGACCTAGTGGCGGTTTTATGTGCGATTATTGAAAAAAGATCGCATGTGGCTGACATTTTTTTTGGTTCTAGGAAGTTGGCGTTACGATTTTATTGGGAACGTTTGACGAGCTGTCGTTTACAAAAAAAACAGAACGGTTATGTTACGGTCGCATCTGGGTTTTATCAGTGGTAATCTTGACCCTTTTTTGACACCATTTTTGTGACTATGTTTTTTAATGTCCTGGTTGATTGCGATCATTTATCATTGTGAATCTGTTTTTTTTTTTGTGGATTTTCAATTCGTTCTTCCTTTGTTACTTAAAGTTCATTAATAGTGTGCTCCCTTAGACTTTCGAGCTCTACTTATTAGCTATTCTTGTGTATAGCTGCAATTACTTTGCAATAGTGTGCGAGAGCGAAATTGGCTACAAGATTGCTATTGTAGGTGCAGTAAGCAAAAAACCTCTTAGACTGAAAATAACCTAGAAAATTATGTAGTGATTTAAAATTTCTACTGGCGAATGTTGATTGGATTGCGTTTTTATTTTTATTTATAATATATGACGTTGTGAAACGTGTATGAGGGCACTTCGATTATGCGTGGGCGTGCATACCTACTTAGTAATCCAACGCATAATTTTGAAACGTCGTGATGGGATGAGTTGCATTAAATGCCAAGCGTGATCACGGTCGTTGGCATTTATCTATAGACCATTCAATAAGGGTCAAATAACTTAACGTTTTTGGGGTATAGGTATTTTGAGATTGCCTTGCTATGCTGTAGTTAGTCCTTTCCATAGTAAAATGAACAATATTTATTATATAAATAAACAGAGGTGTGTTAGATTTTCAATGGTAAAATTTAATTGTACTGAATAAGATAAGGCATTTCTGTGTGAATAAGTGCTGATTTGGTCAATTATTTAAGTTGACATAAACGGTTACGGTAAACGGTAGTTGGCGCGGTTAGTTAAATTTAGTAAAGAAGATATACTCGTACCAGATGTGCCGTTATGTTCTCCTACCAATGATAGTATTACTCCAACATACATTGCATATGCATATTAGATGCCATTTGAATCTCAAAGTCACGGCCGGTTAAAAGAAAAAAATGTCATAATAACTCTACTCCCAAATTCAGGGTAATTAACAAAACAGACTAAGCCCATAACGCACCATTACGATATGCAGTAACTCAATTAGCTTCCATAGGTCGATTGGGTCATCATGCATCGCATTATACTGAATGGTCAATCAACCTCCTCTCCACTGGATAATACACTCTATTGAAACTGAATAGAGTCGAAATTTGGAAATGGCTAAAACAGTAAGGCTTGGTACGCATGGATGAAACGCGATCAATTATGCTTTCTGTCTGTAGTGAACTATGCGAAATATTGGTGTGTATTGAATGGCAATGGGTTTCTGGTTAAGTTGCTTATGCTCTAAGGTAAATAAATGAATACAAAGTATGAATTATGAAATTATGGTTGTCATGGTGAATTATATTCAAATTAAGACTAACTAAAAAATATTTAAAAAACTCAAATATCAAAGATTATGTGGTCTTTTGTTACTAATATAGTTATGTTATCTGTGCTAATGGGGCACTAATGGGACAAATAAGCAGACAACTTTTTCTAACTCTTAATATTTTAACTGCGAAACTACTCAGTTACAATTTCTGGCTTACTCTCAGAAGACGAGCAAGAGTTTCAGGTTTTTGTAGTCCTCCATCTCAGGGCATCGTCGTTGATGTTTTGAGTGAGTTACTGTAATCTTACTCATGACTAACTTCTTAATTACTTTGACTTATGACCCCGAGCTGGGGCAGTGCTTCTCCATCCCGATCGACCTTGAGCTTCGCGCTTTATTTCACTCCAAGTCTTGCCTATGCTGCGACAGCACTGCCATCCATATACAATTCAGGCGCTGGTGGCTCGGACCAAGAGGTTTAGTTCCTCATTTCTGCCACGTGTCATTAAGGCATGGAAAGGCTGGAAGGCCAGCTCATGTTTTCCCTCCCTCCTATGATCCCGCGCTCTTCAGGCGGGGCGTGAAACGGCATTTAAACAGGCCTTCAGGGTGAGTGTGACGGGCTCGACTTCATGTGTGGATCTCACTAACGCTTACCATCAGGTGGAGTGAGGTCATCTTGTTAGCTATTTATAAAAAAAAAGCTCTTCGCCTCTGAGATGATCGTCCGCCGCCAGGTCTGTCCTCTTATTCATGCTTCCGTTAAAAGGGTCGGACAGCAATAAGTATTGTGGGCAGTATAACCACGTGTGCACCAAGCCTAACACTTCACTATAGCAGTGGGCGTGCGTTAATTACCGCGTCGCCCGCATGCGCATAACGAAGTTAGGGCGATGTCATTTTTGCAGTGATAAGTGTTTATGGACGCGGGCTTAGGGCGTACGCGTCAGTGTCAATGGTTAATTTACTAGGTAATAAGGGTGGATTTGCTGGTTTTGGGAATGTGGAGGAAACACGTCATAAGTTACGCTTTTTGTAAGGGAGAGCTCATAGTGTGATTATTGGGATGTGGGTAGTAGAGCATTATTAATTAGTTTAAGTTTTAGCATGAATTTAATATTTTCACCGAGAAAGCTAAGTTTTTTAAAACAATAAATAACTTAGCTTACCTTAGACCACAAGTCTTTATCATAATTCCCACATTCCTTCCTAACTTGGTCAATTAATTTAGTGTTTTTCAAGTTTTATTCTTTTTAAGTGTCTCTTGAGGACAATAGTTCACGGTAATCAAAATTTCAACAACTTCCCTCTACTATGCTAAACGGGTGCATGTGCAGTGGCACACCAGTAATTTGATTACACAAAACCAAACAATGCCTGTCACCCAATCCCCACACAATCAATATAGAACCAAGCCCAGTTCTAGTCGATTTTTTGATAAGAAATCTAATCTTTTCCGACCCCTCGTTTCTAGTTTTGTGGAGTCCATTAAAGAAGTCCCCTTCTCGCTAAATAATACACAGGGACTATTAGCGGTAGACAAAGAGAGTACCGGAACTAACCGCTGCATGGCGCTAGGGAATAGACCGGGATGCGGTGTGGTAAGTATATGGGTCAATATGGATTCGGTTATAAAATTAAATAAATAATAAATAAAAGTTTTTCCACGAACAAACTGAAACTGAAATGAGCTTACTATTAATTTTTTTGATAAGAACAGAGTATGATAATGCATATCAGGCAAATTTTATGTTTAAATACTTTCAAGTACATCAATTTTATTAAAAATGTTTAAACATCTAAACACAGAGGAAAGACAAATTAAAAGACAGTAATGCAATTTTCATATAATATAAAACATTCCTAATAAGTTAAAACGACAGAAACGCAACGAATGATACCTTGGTTAGATACGAGTAAATTACGTAACACGATGCAACTTTCATATTATCAAACATTGACGCTATATTATCATTTGACAGATTAGGAAATTGGGTCGCCAAATACACGTGCGTACACGCCACTCGTCTGTCACTATACGTTTTCAATAATCTAATCTTATTATTTGTTTACATCGGCTGATTTACGCTGAATATTAGTTTTGGACACGTCACTTTCTCTATGCATAAAATTGAAAATTGCTTATATAATATGTATTTTTACATCTTGGTTAGATTTGTAATTATTTTAAATATTTTATTTGCTTTTGTAATTGATTTATGACTGACCCCGAATTGTCAACATCATAGTTTGGGTAGTTTACTCCTGAACTTATAAGAATAATGATAAATTAAGAGTTTGAAATAGACTTGGGTAAGTCCAAGTTTAAGTTTTGAATCAGTTCAGTTGGTGATTTCAGCCTTTCAACTTGGAGATTTTCTTTGTCTTGTACAATATCTCGCATATGAATATATGACTTTTACTGCTCTCATTAAATAATAACATTGGAAAGTTCCCCAAATATAGTATTATTTTATCTGTGCTCAAGCTGATTTTGAGTTTGAGTTTGAAAGCTACCATTAGGTAGCAGTAACTTACCACACAGCAACCGAACTCCACAGCAGATGTGCAGGGTGACTCACGACGACTCAATTACACATTCGATAGTTTTTGTGGTGCCAGTGCCCGATCCGTATACCGTTCCGTTTTATGGGGACGACGAACTATTTGTTTCATAGACACCTCTGTTCTGCATGACGGGTCGACAAATTAGGTCGACAATTAATTAGTGTGAACTAGACTTTTTTTGTTAATGTACTAATTATGGAATTCGGGAGTAGCAGATATTAATTTTTTTTAGGTTTGAAACCTAACATACAAGAGCGTTTGTACTTTTACCAAACGAGTTTGTATAATAAGTTCACTGATTAAGAATAACACTTTAGAAATATTAAAGTGATATTTGTTTAAAAAGTGTAAATCTTTTACTTGTTATTAATGCATTCAACTAAGATTATTCTGAGTTTGAATAGTTCAGCTGAAAATAGCTAAGTTTATTATGAATGGAGAGAAACGGAGAATACTACCATCCTTTGAATGAACAAAACAGTACAAATTATTAAAATTCTATTTCGTTCAATTCGATACGTCGCTACCCACCTTTCGGTTCTTCAAAGAGACCGCAAACGCTGCATTTGCATAGTATACGAGCCATCCGTTTTTAGCGCTAGACATGTTTCAGTATTCATGAGAGATTGTCTAAAAATTCCCCCCAGTCAGATACACCTTCTAATTTTATATCCCACAAAGGCGCCTGTCCCTGAGTTTCCGTTCCGAGCCAAAGTTATCACCGCAATATAGCACGTCGTGTCTCAACCAAGGAACAACACTTATCTAGAGAATCCTTGTTTTGTCTTACACAAGTTGCTAAAAGGAAATGCTTGTAGGAATAAATAAACAGCGCTTTAAACGCTTGTCATTGTCAATCCGTACGTTGATCCAGCGCTTTTTATAGCTCGACGAATGGGACGCAAGGCGTATTCTCGAAAGTGACCCTTATCTTTAGTAATTTTTTTGTCGCATATGTTATGGATTAGCACTTCACAGAACGCACGTTACGATTTGTTCGTCAGATGCAATGGTATTCTTTACTCTCCAATATCAAAGTCCCATTTAGTAATAGCCGTTATTTCTTCGACGTAAAGTTTATTTTGCTATGGAATTTTGGAGGGGATATGGCGAGGATCTGTTTCGTTACTTGTACGACCTACCGCAGGAACAAATAATAACATTAATAACTTTCAGCTAAGTCCCGTGTAATTCCTAAATATTTTTATGAGATGCAGATGATCTGAATGCAGAGCATTGGATTGAAAAAGAAATTGGATTTTGGGTCGTTCCAGTGAGATATTGATATTGTTAACGGGGATTAACAAAGTTGAGTCTATTTTTATAAGAACTCAAATAAGTTATAAGTAAACAAATTTTTATGTTGCATTGAATAAAGAATTTGAAATAGTTAGATATTATACGTATACGAATATTCTAGATAATGGGATAGGAATAATCAAGGACTTTCGTTTATTTTGTAATCCGGACATTGTTAGTCTTAGATATCTTGTGTAACCAAATAACCAAAAAAATATTTCTAGTATAATAGAATTAGTCCAGAAGAAGATACGTAAAACATGATAAAAAAAAACTTAAGGAAAGATTTTTTAATAACTCAATCAAGAACGCGTGTTTATAATATTCTAGTATTAAACATAATACATATTCTAGAATATTGACAGGATTGACGCACTTAACGTTCAATTATTATAGCAAATATTCTAGGTACTTAATTCAATACACTATCGAAAGTTAACCTCATTTAATTCTCTGGGCTTGCTAGCGGCTTCTAAAGTTGCTCTTCTAAAGTCGTAGAGGGTCGTAAATATTGTCTAAGCTGACACTTTATAGCACGTGTTTAATGTAGGAGGACAAATTCTCAGCCTTGTAATAAGTTCTGTTCGGAATCGTGTATACAGAATTCTCATTGTACCTAAATTGTCACCTGTTGGTCTCTTAAACTATGTCTTCTGAAATTCAAGAAGTAGGATTGCTATCAACTTTAATGAAAATATGTTTTACGGAGATAGAGCTGAAGTTTCAGTAAAGAGAGAGAGGCATAGTGAATGAGTGATATTATCCTTATTAATAAAAAATATATATCATAGATATCATACAAGTGAACATTCCGTAGAAGCTTAAGTTAATTCTCGTTTTGGACTTAATTGATATGTATAAAAATATGGCCATAATGTCTTATTAATTTTGGCAAATAAAAAGGTACCTGTTTCCCATATATACAATCGTTAAAATTTTAAGTGGAATTCGGGTTCAACTCTGCAACAAGCTACGTTGTCACGTCGCATACTAATGTGACCTTAAATTACTTCACATAAAGGTTAAATTCCTATATGGGTGGAAGCTCGCACTTTACGTCAGATGGCATTAGCCGTTTCATCGCCGCTGACATTTGCCGCTAGTAACACGACATGAAAATTGCAGAAGCGTCAGTTCATTGAAATCAATAGGACAAACATGCAACTAAACAGCAATTACGGAGGATTATTCAACAAAGCTTAGCAATAGATTTAAGAGACTAAAAATCTGGTGCAATATCAAGCATCTGCATTAAAAATGGTTTGTTCATTGGTGCTTGCTTTGTTGCTAAATGTCAAACAGCAAACAAATCAGTCATCCGATCATACTTTTATTAACGGAATGATACATAACACTCAAACATTAGCCTCTTCCTGCAATAGCGTTTCGTGAAAGGGGTCTACTCAATATACAAAGTTCATTTATGTAATGTTTCTTACAAATTGTTTGAAGTACTTAAAGAGGCTCCAGCTCTTAGGTAATTAGGTCGACATTTTTGCGAGAGCTTACGAACATTATGATTTCACTTTGATAACTTTACTTCTTAATTTTATCGACCTAAGTACTTCCTAAAATTTAGCTTTATTACCTATTATGAAACGTACGACAAAGTTTGAAAGAAAGTGACTTCGTAATTTTGAACGGCAGAGAAATATTTTTACTTTTAAGTCATCCTCTGTACTTAATAATTCTCTGCCTATGCGGTAATTGTTTGTTGTTTGTCATTTGTCTCTCGAGTACCACGTTCATGTGTTCCTTTATCTGCAAATACCAAAATGGCTGGCAATTCTACTTTTTAGACACGCCATATGCAATGTGGTCGACAGTTGTTTTTGTTTGCTTTGCTCGAACAGTTGAATTTAATTTGATTCGTGTTTTGTTTCAGAATATTATTAATAATAACAATTATTATTGGGGTTATTATCTCAGTAACCATATAAAGTTAAAATATTCTATAAGTTTATTGATCGCAAGCATCGACCACTTCTGCGAACTTATTAACAAAAACAAGAAACAAACCAAAAAAGCAATAATTCTATTACTTGGAGACTTTAATGCACATGTGGGTTTACATGACATTCACGACTTACAAGTAACAAATCAAATAGGTAAACAACTATCACATGATCAATCCAATAAGAATGGAGATATGCTAATCGACATTATAAGAAGAGGAAAACTCAGACTAGACACTTCATTTGGAAGAACAAGCTGTCGAAACACTTGGAGATCGGGCAACAAAACTTCACAAATAGATCACATACACTCGTCAACATCTCACACTTATATGTTCAAGAAAATCACAGGTATTTCTCAAAATACAACGTCTGACCACAAACTAATAATAGCGTCACTAAAAGAACTTACGAAGAACACCAATTCCAATAAGAGACGGAATCCTATAAGAGATCAAAGTGGATCTAACAAGGACTCTAATGAGAACCTGAGAAACTTCAACAACTAGATTATGAAAGATTAAAAAGCGAAGCCCCGCGCAAAAAATATCAAGAAGAAATCATGCATAACATCACCAACCTTCCACAGGACATAAGAGACCAACAACCACTTCAGCCATTCAAGGAATCCTCCCAACCCTACTCCAAGGAAAAACAATTACAAAAAGAATAAAATTTCTTCGAATATGTTACTATGGCCATATACTTAGACGGAACTCCCCACATTTACTTCACGCAGCCATGAAACTCCGAGCCAAAAATACAAAGTAGACAGACCCATATTTATATGGATCGATTCGCTCTCACACTACTTAGACTACTACAACAAAACCCACGACGAATGGCGCGAACTAGCCAGGGAGAAAGCCCTACTAAAAAGCGAAGCACGCACCATCTTCGAAGCCGAAGAAACAGACAGCGAGACAGATAGCTGCTCTTTAACGAAACCCGACTAAACAAGCAGAAATCTAAAGATCCTACTATAAATACACTATATAATTTCCCCGTATAATATAATATTATTTATCCACTTTATACAACCTGACTAATATCATTATTATAAAAATACGTATATATTAAGCTAACAAACTCCTTAATCCAATTACCTATACTGGTTGCTACGGTGAATACCGGCCTGGTTACGGTCGGCCGGCTTCGGCTTGCCGATCTTCCTACCTCATCCTTAAGCATGCATCTTGCCTTACAAAAAATTTGCGCCCCCTGGTTTGCCGGTTGGACCGGACTCGTGGCATAATGCCATCGCTGGGTGTGGTGTGTCGTATCGTATCGTATCGTAAGTTTATTGATAAATATTTCCTAGTGTTAATAAAATATTAATTTTCTTGTTATTACAAAATGTAGGAGTTTATATTGTCAAATATATTAGTCGTCATAGATTTCTTCTTTGCTTCTCGTATGATGTTACCGACCACGAAATCAAACATGTAATGTTTATTTGGAAACAGTGATAGTTTACAAGATCTATAAGAACAATCGTGTACACACTCCTACACAAAAGGGAGATGTCGCTAAGAATCATTCTCCATTTATCAAACCGGGCAAAATATTTGTTAAATACAAAACAAACGGTCGTCGAAACAACTAAACATCGCATATATTATGAGTGCACTGTTTGTTCTTTGTATTAGAGATGCAGGAAGATGGTGCACTTTGGTGATTTAGGAAAAACCTAGAAGTTACTTTACCTGTAGGTACCAATTAGATGTACGATGTACATGTATTTGTACCAGTTAACACACTTGAGTATTGATGTATTTAAAAAGGGTATGAATCTTTATAAGTTTTCTAATTGTTATAATATTTAAAGATGCATCAAAAATGTTCATAAATATAACATCATGGACATTATTTTAGATATACATTTGCTATGTTTAGTCTTCGAAACTTAATAAACCAAGTACATTACAAAATGCACAATGTTTAACAATAACGAAAATCCAATTTAATTACGTGCCGATTAAATCTGACGAATGTACGCGCATGCCGTTACTGCAACGTTCATAATTGAATTTTTAACGTTCTGTTAAAATGTCGAACTGTTTCCAATTTAAAGTACTGCATTGTGTGTGGTTGGTTGGAGTACTTGTTTAGTGGACATTTAGTAAATTAACGGAGTTTATGCATTAGGTGTTCCATAAGTATTTTCTTCTTATGAAGCGGTACAGCTGGCGGTCGCAGCTGCTTCGAGAGACCACTCGAGACTCTCTTGACTCAGCCAACAATCCACAGCGATGTTAATCGTCGACTCTAAAGCAATCACAATAGAGACTATTGTTATGGCCACAGTAATTACTGCCAACTGTTCGCGAAGCAATACCTCTTATGCAAACTCGGAGACTCTCATCGCGAGTTTTGACGCTAAGTATTTTTCTTTCAAATTCTTAACGGGCCTTCAAAGTAATGTTGCTTGTTAGTTTAATGTTGTGTTTTGTTCGATTTGTTTACGTCGATAAACAAAAACGCAGGGTCATTGAGATATTTGTAGCGAAACCCTTGTTAGAACAGAAAGTGAAAATGCTTGAATGATAATTTTGTGCCTCTCATAGTAAAAACTAATAAAGTCTTGCCCGTGACCACGAGGGCTGTAAAGAGCTCGAAACGACGGATCTCTAAATAATGTTTAGAATACCAATACACGCTAGTTTAATCCGTAAAATTAGTTTTATTTCACCGCGACCCGCCCTCGCTTCGCTTCGGGTCTCTCTCTCTCTATATAATATATTTCAAACCCGTAAGGGATTTTACATACAGAAGTTATTTCCCAATAACTCACGTTCCCATGGGAATTTTGTAATATCGCGTTGGAAGTAAGCTTTACGTTCATTAGGGTACCTGCCATGCCAAATAGGGCATGCCAAATCTCAATCGTCTATCTATATCGCGGTTTAGATTTTTTCATACAAAAGTTTTTTCCCTATTACTCCCGTTCCCGTGGGAATTTTACAATATCCTGTTGCAACTAAGCTTTTAATTTATTAAGGTACCTGCTTGTCAAATTTCAAGCGTCTAACTTATGCGGCTAGTATTTTTCATACAAAAGGATTTTCCCGTTATTTCCCGTTCCCGTGGGAATTTCGGGAAATCCTGTCCTAACGGATGCCTACGTCATAACATCTACCTGCATGCTAAATTTCATCTCGATACGTCCAGTGGCTGTGACGACTTCGTCCGCGTAGAGATGTTTAACGGCTAAAACATTACTTCTTTATAGCGAAGTCGGTTAAAAAGTAGCCTATAACCGTTTCTAGGCTCTGGACTATATCTGTACCAAATTTCGTTTAAATCGGTTCAGTACTTTATGCGTGAAAGCGTAACAGACAGACAGACAGACAGACAGACAGACAGACAGAGTTACTTTCGCATTTATAATATTAGTAAGGATGTGTAGTGCTCGCGCAAATAATAGACAATACTAACTATTAAAGTGGAAAATAATAATATGACCGATGTATGATTTTTTACTACTTAATTTTTTAATAACTATTTCAGGTATTTTCTGAAAATTTTGTCTCTTATAAAGTGTGTGCGTGGTATGTGAAGCACGCAGGTATTCAATATTTCATACAATACAATCCACTCCGCCAGCTAGTCAAATGGCAAGCTGCATGGCCCATGAAGTTTCATGGCGGCCATGTTATATTGGCGAGACGTGTATGAGGTTTTTACGTCGGTACAATTGAGCACAGGCAGACAAGCAGATAAAAATGTATGAAATTACCAAATCTGCAGCAATGCCTGCGTCGCAGTGTTGGTATCATTTACAGATTACTTATAAAATAGGAAACACGAGGTAATTAACCCTTTCTGTCGCAGTCGGGTAAAAGTTCGAGCGTTTTAGTTTATCAATCCTATTAGTGGAGTCGCCAGAATAGATCAAAGAATCACAAAATGGAAGATCTATATCTACGCGTACTAACAATTCGTGTGACAAGATTCACATGTGAACAATACAGCCTTACCAATATTCCTTGTGAAGGGCAAATTCCAATCTTAAATCCAGGTAGGGCAAAGTTATCGTCCCTCAATTGTCTGACTCCATAATAATACCGTACGGAGTTACTCGATCCGCAAATGCTTTTAATCTAACCTGCGGTATACCAGGATACCAGCACTAGGATATAGGGAACAAGGGGCCATAATTGCTCGTTAAAGTTCATGGAGCGTGCTGGGGGGTAGGAAGGGGGGTCTCGAAAATATACCACGCACGGAAATGACGATAGAAGGTAATACACATCAACAGAATTGTTATTGATATGTGGCTGATATGTGAGCTTTCAAATCCGAAACTAAGTGGAGGCTGTAGGGTTCAAGTGGGCGATTTGATAGATATACGAAATGCGGAGACGCGAATGAGAATCACTGATTCGAGTTTGGATTGCTTTTACGACAAGTACCTATAGTCGTGTATGAATTTGATTAAGAAAATATGTCGTTCAATGAAAATACAAGCATGCATACATTTCTCTCATGAAAGCATTGTAAGCATTGTAAGCATTGTAAGTGAAAAAATGTGTGAACTAATAACAACGTTCAATAAATTGAAACCCACACTTTAACCAGTGTCAAAACATGAACAGAGATCACAGCTATATCAAAAAGTTACGAAATAACAGACAGAAGAGAAATATATTCGTTTCGAACGACATAATCCACACGGGAATGGCTGTAAAAACAATTGCGAGTCTCTCGTCACACGGCAAATATTTTGCAAAAGCCGCGGCGCGTATTGAGCTATTTTATTGTTTTAATACGAGATTAAACAGCACGCGGCGAGGCTCCGTCGAAAATTCCAAAACAATTCCGAATGCACGGCAGAACCGCAGAGGGGGTTGCCATGGCGACCGGCGAATTTTGACGGCAAAGGTGTGTTTACAAATTGCGATACAACTCGGTACTTCACACATGGAACCGCGCGGCCTTATCTCATGCGAAAATATGATAGAACCATCGTGCACGCTACAAACACACGCTTTTATGGACGTAACTTATGCGGCTCTCGGGTCAAGAGGGGGAAAAATCACCAGTCTTTATTTTAAATTTAATTCAGCTCAACGTAATGCATGCTTCGCCTCGGGCATTTCTCGTTCGTTCAACAAACAAATGACGAGCGCTCGGTCATTGTTTTGACTAAGTGAGAAGTTTATGTTAATTTTATTTGGACTGAATGCGTGGTCGCCATAAATACTTATCTAAATTGTCTTTCTTAGAAGTGCGTACAGTTGAAAGGCAAAAAGATTAACGGGAACGATTCGCGCTTGCTGTACGGAGTTTAACACAGCGCTAATGTGTTCGATTCTCCAACGTTCAATTCGAGAACTCTTGACTTAAGTAAGAGCTATAGAATTGCGAGCTCTGAAATGGATGGTCATTCTATTTACAAATGTAGGCTCCGGATGTAGTCGAGACTCTTCAATGTGATTGGGGAATTTAAGGTCATACAAAGTATTAGATATACGATACCGTTACAACAAGTATTTGTCAAGCATATGTAGAAGGTGTGTTGGGGATAGCAGTGGGTACCTTAGTATTATTAAAAAAGTAAACATAAATAAGAACAGCTTTTACAAGAATTATTCAAATGTTTTCTATCCACATAACTTGTGAAAGTGATGCAGTGATTGAATAATAGTGTTTCTTTTACAAGCCATAAAGTAAGATAACCAGTAACAATCTTAGTTTAACACTTAAAAGAAAACTATGTGCTAAGACCGATAAAAATAACGAGGTGTATCAAGTTTTATGTGCTTTTGAAGCACTTGGGAGCTATTGACTTTAATTTGAGAAACCACATCGAAATAAGGAGGTCTTAACAGTGTTTTAAGTTCGAAACTACAGCCTTTGGAGAAATTACTCCAGTTTCCGCTTTTCAACTTTACGAATGAAGCAATAAGGTTTAAGTTACGTTTAAAACAAAAGTTACAGGAGGAAAGAGGCCTTTAAAATAAAACGAGAAAGTTTAAATAGGAAAAAGTGAGTGCAGAACCGAAGATAGTGAAAAAGGAAGGGAACAATTTAAACTTTTGCACAGCGGTGTATTCAGGGTTGTCGAAACGACCACTATATTGGAATGAATGATTGTACTAACTTTAATTTATTTATTTTGAAGTCGTTAAACATTTGGAACTACTCTTCTAGGTTCAGCTCTAACTACTCTTCTAGGTTTGCCAAATATTTTCACTGTCTGTTTTTTTTTAAATTATTATTTTTTCGAGCCATTGCATTGCATTATTACATCCACTATATCTCTTACTTTTGGGGCTGAGGTGCAGAGGTGCACCATTAGTGTACAACTAAAAATATAGAAAAGCATGTTGCAGAAATGTAGCCAGGCGTCTACTCAAGAATACGTAGTAACAATTTGTCAGCAATACTAACATCAAATGTGTGCAAGAAAGTGCTCTTCACAGAGAAGGCAAGATTTAAAAAAAATACAGCAACTTGGCTTCCCTGAGTTGAAGGGGGAGGTAGCCGCGTTTATAAGTTGGCCTAGAGGAAAATTACACGAGTGGTAACTTTGCAACGGTGTACGTAAAGTTACTGCATCATGTTGCTAATTCAACCCGCGGGACGGGATGATGAATTTGAAACTTGAAGTTTCACGAGATTAAAAAAGTTTTTTTTTAATTAATGGCATTGCTTATAATATGATAATGGAGTTGGACCTCATCAATACTGCTCACAAACTTCGGGTTACATTTTGGATAGAAGGAATAAAATGGGTAGTTTCATGAATAGTGTTTGATATTTTTATGGTTAGGCCTATAGTTTAATCAAATACTGCACCAATTATTCGCCATTAGTGCTAAAATATCATCATTCATAGTTAAGTACTGGTCACGACTACCTATTCATATAATTCTGCTGTACGTGGGTATGTCATTCACTCCTCCTAAACGGCTTGACCGATTTAAATGAATTTTTCTGTATGCGTTTGAGTGGCCTGGATGGGATTTAGATTCACATATCAAAGTATGTGATCTCAGAAACGGCCCTAACGATTTCGCTGAAATTTGATATGTGGGGTTTTTGGGAACGAAAAATCGATCTAGCTCAGTCTTATGTCTGGGGGTCCGCTAGTTTAGTATATTTTTTTGAATATTTCCAACTAATATGGCTTTCAATTGTTAAGTTAATTAAATATACTGTAACTTAAATGTTTATTTTAAATTATGATTATTCTAGGCAAATTAACAGTCTCGAATTGTGACTATATGTTTAGTAAGAATTATTGTTGTGTTTCAATACTCTTTAAACTATAAAGAAACTTAATAATGAAGATATTCAAAACGATCATTGTTCCAACTACGCTGTAAATAACATATTTCTAAGTTACGAGTGTGTCCATATCGATCGGTGTACGCTAGAACAATAGCGGACAATGCTGCATTTTAATTTCCTACGAGCAGCCCTCACAATAGATCGTAATAGGTGCACAGATGGGAACCCATCTTTGCCGGCAACACTAAACAATACCTGGCCAAAGTGCATTATCACTAACCTAATGGGTTTCGCCTGTCCATGCGGGGGAGTGTAATGAAACGTACTCAGACAAGCGACGATCGTTTGCATTTTTCCCACGGCCATTTGAACTAATCTACACGAATTTGTCATTACTGCCTACTTGAATATTGCAATTTGGACGACTGCATCGCTGGCAGTTGATTTTAGAATGCCTTAATAAACAAATGACTAGCGTTTATGAAATAATGGCTTTGTCACTTTTGATTGCTTCTTCTCGACGCTAAACTGACCACGATAATCTATTTCGTTTTCTTATACTTCGTGAATATTTCAAAGTAATTAATGATACAAACGAAGCGCACTTTAATTAAACTAGTCATATTGGTCGGTCAAGTAGTAATTATGTGTAGCGAATCCGATTTATATGGAAAAATCATAAGCTAGACATGTTATTATCCATTTGCGTTCATACGTTAAACGTATGAAGCAAATTGTCCATGCATTATAGAAAACTATGAGCAATACAGCGCAATGATGTAGGCAATACACATGTATTTTGTGTGCAGTAGAAATTATGTTGTCAAATGAGGTAAAATTTTAACAAATGTTGTAATAAGGGAAGGTAGAATAACTTCTAAATTTTGATAATTAGATATGCTCAAAAAGAATTACATTAAAAAAGAAGACCTGACCTTCTCTTATTACTTTAGTCATCAAAATACATACAAATATTGATACTTTTCTTTTAGTATTAGAAACTTGAAAAAAAATACTTTTAGAAAACAAGTTTCATCAACGTCAAGAAAATTTTAAGAAGAAAAATTCCAAGAATGCGCACGTTACGTAAGATTTGTTTACGAGAAAAGTACTTAGGTATCTATTACGCTATCTCGGGATTGCCTAGTTAGCCTAAATAGGCTGGGAGTTATCGCCTTTGCTTTTAAGTTAAGTAACGCAGGTTATCGGTAATACACTGATTTCGACTTTCACACGTTCGAGAACGTTGTGCAACGTAAGCGATTGTATTCGAGTCTGTGTGTCGTTGTTTGGAATAACATTTAGTGATTCACTCACCTGCCCACGGTTTGCCTTCTATGGTTAATAAGGGATCGAGTATTTAAGCAAGCGGTTGCACCTTTGATATGAAGGTGTTAATGATGACAAATTGCGTAATGAGTGTTTGAGTAACGCGAGTTTCACTTTTTTACTTGTTAATTTATAAGTATTTTTGTGACATAACTCCTTATTTGTCTATCTCTATCTTGTAAAATTCTGGTAAAACTCGATCATTGGCTATGTTTTCATAAGCTCTTATTCTTGATGTAATGATTGGTTATATATGTCACCGTAAAATTGCAAATAAGGATTGATTGCAATCTATCTCGCGAGATTGTGAACTGTCGAATAATTGTGAACTTTAGTTCACGGTTGACTTCAAGGCCGACCAATCAGGGACAGCCTTCGGACGGCTGTCCTAAGGCTGTCCCTGATTGGTCGGCTATAGGCTATGCCTATAACTGACCAATCAGGCATTGACAATATTGACAAGTGACATATTTAAGATCGCAATTTATCAGTTTCACTTCGATAGATTGCAATCAGATGAATAATCACACGATAAATTGTAAGCATCATGTTATGGTTCACAATTATTCGACAGTTCACAATCTCGCGAGATAGATTGCAATCTAACCTTATTTGCAATTTTACGGTGACATATATAATGATTATATTTCGGTTACGGCGGCTGTATCAATGAAGATAAATTAAGGGGCTAAAACATCAGATATTAAGTTGTATAATTTAAGTAAACCGAAATACAACTCCACTCATCTGTTAAGGCGAGTACAAGATGCCTATTCGATAAATCGCGATATAATCGTATTGTTTTCTTTGACCACAAATACAACCAATACCATTTCATTTATCAAGTCACGAGCAAGTGGCCAATTTAGTTGCATAGCTTTAGAAAAATGAAAATGTATATTTCGGCACTGTTGCAAGCGCCATGATCTATCACGGGTCAATTTCAACGAACATTTTTCAGTATTCTAATATGTGTAACCATGACAGTTTAAAATTATGAGTTGCATAGCGTTGTGTTTCAATAGTACGAGCTGTAGGGTACTTCTGACCCTCATGGAGACTCCATCTCCATCAAAAACGCTGAAACGAAACTTGCAAATCGAGTTCTCGTGCATAATTACCGGTTGTCACGCATCATCGATTACCATACTGGAGTGCAAGGATCCCCGAACATTAGTCTCGGTGCAACATAAAAGTGTCGCGGTGCGTCATCAGAGGCGTGTTCCTGGAAGTTTTATGGCGAGAGTGACGCTTGGTCGCTGCGTGAGCGCCGCGCTTAATTACTGAGCTTAGGGGTGAGCTTTATCGATGTATCGAAGCTTTTATAGGTGCGTTGTTTGCGATTCATATAGTGGCGCAATAAATATGAGGTATACATATTGACTTGTAGTATGTAACGTAGGACATCATATAAACTGATTCAAGCTAGGGGTGAGAACCATCCGTTCCCCCGAAGTAAATAAATAAATATTGCACAACATCACACACATTGATCTGATTCCGTGGTAAGTAGCTTAAGCACTTGTGTTACAGATATCAGGACCAAGTGTGGATAAACAAATAAACTTAAATATATTTAATAATACACCCAGACACGGAACAAACACCGATGTTCGTCATAGAAATATTTGTCCCGAGTGGGAATCGAACCCACGACTCTTGGAACCGTAGGTTTACTGGATCACTAACCACTGTTCCACCGAGCCAGTCAAATTCGGTGATAATGACGATGCTACTCCAAGCCATCATCGTATGTCAGTTCGGAAAAAAAAACTGATTGAAGCTTGACAGTGTTGGTAAATTTTTAGTAGACGATTGTCAGTCCAAATGTCTCGGTCTACCAAATTCTATTTAATTTAGTTCTGTAGTTTTGGCATGAAGCTCTACAGATAATCAGCACTTTTGTATTTATAGTATTAGTGAAGATTTTCCATTTAATTATGATCACTCCTTGCCATGTGCTACGGTGCTGGCACACCAATTTCGCTTCTTCCACATCCATATTTTTTATGAATAGGCGTGACGACTGGGTCAAAATCTTATTATTCTATTTAGTCCATAAGTTAGTTTATACAAAAATATGGGACACGTATTTTTTTGTTTTTCAATTGATTGAAAAATGACAAAATTATAGCTTATCAAACTGCGGGAGTGGGGGCTTGTAACGTCACAGTTACGCAAAAATTGTACCTAATCGTGACGTCATACGAAACTTCTAAGCACTATATCTTCATAATTACTTGTTTGTGAAACAAAATAAAAAATACGAGTACAATATTTTTAAATAATCTAAATAACGGACTAATTATATTTTTTTAGTCATCTCGCCTATTGTAAAGGTTTATGAATGTATTTAGTTTATCCTTAACTATAGTTGCTTACTTCCATACATAGTAATGTTTATCGATACCATCGATATTGAGACACAAACCCGCCCTGCTCCGTGTGAATGCGAGGATGTGCGGGGGTGTGCGCGTGATTCATTACGCGATGTCTGACGGTATATTTTTGAAACTCGAGGTGTCGAATATGGGGTCTTCTTTTACACAAATTTTATTACGTGAAGTAAGTGAAACCTTCACGTTTTGTTCCCACGTTTTGGGAAGCACGCCACATTTGTGATTATCGTTCACATCACATTTGTTATACATTGCTCTATGTATAATGTATTTATGTATTTCCATAACAAGCATTACAAATTTTTACCGGTCCTCACACTAGGCTTAGCCTGTCCTGTGAGGAACAGTTGACAATTTCAACGATGACACTTGTACATTTACTTAACTAGTTTAAATACATCTCAATATAACTATAACTCAATGTAAAATGATTGTTCTAAGAAAATCCACTTTCAAACCAGTATTAAAATGGCTTGTAATTATTTTTAGACGTCTTCGTGCTTCCAGCTCGTATTTGCTGGTTGACCTAATAGGTTTTATTAGTTTATGAAGTTGCCTGTTGAATAAGGACATAAGATATGTCCTTATTTCTTTTTCAAATGAAATCAACAATTCGAGTTGTAGAACTTTAATACCACATTCTTCTTATTTTTGAAAAACCATAACCTTAGTGGTAAAAAGTTATCTCCACAAGAAAAAAAAAATATTTCGTTAAAGTATCGACTTCATTCATTACACTTTATCTTAATTGTTACGACCTCAATAAAAATGTCAACAAGTACGCAATCGGATCATTCTCCTATCTCCACCGTAAATAAGTGAACAATATCTTACCGTCCACAATAAAGTCTATTGAAGATTTCATTACTATAATAACTTGCCGGTAGTTTATTGAAAAATAATTAACCCTACAAAGATCAAAATGTATCGCTTCCTCTATTACTTTCGTTATCGTGAGTTAAAAGGGGCGCGGTGGGTATAATAAATCACATAGCAACAAACTTTTTTAGAATTCCATTAAAACATAGATAGGGAATGAAATGAATTAGTGACAGCAATGCTTCTTTGATATCAGCAGGACTATCAATCTGAGTTACATTGTTCGTTTTTACAGTGCATTTCAAGTTATCAAGTCGCTTTGTACCTAGTGGCTAGAAATTGTATTTTATTATGCGGTTACTGAACTTACCAACTACTGTAATTTATAGATCTGGTAGGTATTTTTGCTGCAATTAAACCTAAATGACTTGACTCTATAAATGAGAGTAATTAATAATAATTTATGAATATGTATAAAGCCTTACCAAATAGTTTGATATTCATACATTTGATTTTAAATTTGAAAAATGCATATTCATGCGAGAACGATATCATTATTTAAAATCCCTTAGACTTATTAGACCAGTATAGTGCATAAGTATTATATCTCGGCGAAATAAGATTACTTTGGGTGGTATTTATGAATTAACTAACTCATAAAGAATTACTGATCTAAAGGTCAGTAGTATAAGTTTCGAACAAATTCTAGGCATCAAACACTTGAGACTGAAATTTTACAGATTAAACTCGCGCGTGAATAGAGTTTGGCCAAACAATAGACGTTACTACATAGTGTATTGTTCGAAATCTTTGAAATATTTGCTCGTCGAACCTCAAATCCTTGATATTGCTGTCGTAGGATGAAAGTCAGACCGCAAACTCGAACCGCAGACATGCGGTGAGATTTGACAGCACAAATCCTCTCGGTTGTTTTGAAGAGGACGGTTTGGCCACGCAAACATTTTACCATGGAATGGAATTGCGTCTACGTAGGAAGCATTTTGTTAGCACTTTGTTGGATTTTTTTAGTAATCACTTAAGAAAAAGTGGAAATAGTACAATAGAATGCTTAGCGCTCATCCAGATATCAGTTGAATTTAAGCCTTTACTCGTTTTTTTTATTATTCAAGAACAATTTAGTAAATGACGTATTCAGATAATATTCAACAATGATACAACATGCCATCATGTTGCATAACATCAGTTCGCTCGCGACCACGATTGGTGTAACCCAGTCGAAACGTCGGGCAGTAAGTAGCTATGTAATTTTGCTACTCTAATATCGCGTGAAGACCCATAAAGACTTATTTCAATGTTGCATAACATCTTCAATTCATAAAATGTTATAGTTATTTTTTCTTTTTTCTCTTGACTACATTTTGATCACATGGCATCAAATCTTCTTTCACGTCTTCAACTTTCTTCTTTTCACGGCGTTTCATTGCATCGACCTCTGGTGTTAACAACACTGACTGACACAAGACCTTACTTACTTACTTATGTATCACATATTCTATTCCTGTCTGCCGCACCTAAGCAATTAAGGTTTAGACAAACTACGCAATATCACCCTTCGACATGTGTTTAGAAGCCCGGGGCATAATTACACGGCTGTTGTTAGTTTGTGTTCGTGCTTGCTGAAATTGCTTTCTAGCCTTTCATTTACGGCTGTAAAGTTCAGCTTGCAAGGTGAATAGGTAATATTATAATTGGTAACTGTAATACGTTTAGTGGAAACTAGGTTGTGGTTCTTATATGAAGACGAGAGAGAAAATAATATCGTTAATGTTTACTTGTACATTTTCTAAATTGGGCCTATCCATACGGACGGCGTATGTCTCTTAATTTCAAATTAATTATGTATTTGTTTAAATAGTAATCCCTCAATAGTTTTCATGTTTCTCATTACAGTTATTGTTCCGTCTTTATAATACTTTTGAACAAGAAATGAAACGAATATGAAAAATATACACGAAATAATGCTAAAAGTAGATATCAAGTTTATTGCCCACAAAACCTAGCGTTCGCGTCACATTCCTTGCGAAATTAATCTTTCATTCCGTGACAACACAAAAGTTTGGAAGCCTCTTAGAGCCTTTTTCATTCCGCTGACGCCGGAGCAAATGTGGGCGCTTTCAATACGGAAAATAGTTGGAAAAGTTTGACTTCTACTGCCTTAAGTAGGCTTTAATAACTTAGACATGTCACAGTCGAAACGCGTCGACAAGTCGCGTGACAAACCCCTGAACAGTGTAACCCTGGAAATTTATGGACACCACTAGTTGCTACAAAACCCCTAAATAATTATACGTATACACAACTCGGGTTACTTATAGATTGCTATCACGCTTTCTTCGAGCGCCGGGGTGGAAGTAATTGGATTTAGATTGTTAAGAATTAGAAATTTTCTTGGTGCCTTTTGTTTTCATGGGAAATTACTTTTTGATGGGACATATCAAAATCGAGTTTGGTGGCAGTTGGCTGCTTGAATTTATGTTTTATTGGATATTGCTGAAAGAGAGAGTTAACTTTTATGGTTTTTATTTTAGGCGATGTTTTATTAAACTTTTGTGATTATACGAATGAAGTTGAAGGTTTTACGTGTACTCATGCATAGGTATGTGTATGCCAAGCGACAATTGTAATTATACGGTTACGGTTAGTATGTAAGGAAAATTTAACTACATAAATATTGTAGCTATACACAATATTGTGTAACAAAGGAACTTGGTGCTCTTGTTCGAAAAAGTCAGGTGTTGAGATTTAAATTTTAAAATTTTAAACAATTAAAATTAAAATATGTTTACCAACCAAAGAGCTAAGCAGACAATAACGACATCATTATACCTGAAATTAAAAGCAGCTTAGAAATTGTGACCGAAACAGGGACCCGTGACGGTTGTAACGTTAATGCCAGCAATTTATTAAAGTAACGAGTGAATTAGGTCGTTTTGTTTATTTTATTATGCGGGTAGACAGGACGTCTTTATAAATGGCCCTAGAGCGTTTTGTTTCAAATGTTAATTAAATTAATTTTTTCACATATTCCGTTGTATTTTGTATAACAATTTGAATTTACAACAAGAGAACCACTTAAATTTAAAATAAAACTAATTTTACAGATTAAACTCGCGTGTATTGTTATTCTAAACATATTTAGTAGAGATCCGACGTGTCTTGCCCGTCACCACGAGCTTTCTTTACAGCGCTCCTTCATTTGAAGCTCCAATGTTCAGATCTGGAACACTTAAACCCGAGCTTGCTAATATAACACAGTGCCTTTCGGCACTCTCGTTGCATAATCACTTATTTGGAAAACATAATTGTAAAGTAATGAATAAATATTCATTGTATAGACTAACATTGTAGATGACGTGAATTTAGAAATTACTACTTTTATACCGATCAAGGTTTTTGGAATATTTGTCGCATCGAGATACCAGAACAGTGATCTCGGAAGTGACTTTTTCGGCCCTAATACATACATACATACATAAAATCACGCCTAATATCCTTTTAAAAAGTTTCTGTTCCCTGAACTGATAATCCTATTATATCTCAATAAAAATATACAACTACATCATAAAGAGAGGTGGAAAGCTTTTCTGTGTTTATGTTATCCTTCTCAAGAGCTCAAGTTTCCTACCTCGTTTTCCAGTAAGCTCTGAAAACCTCCCAGTTATAATCGGGTTCGGATATTGGCGGCAAATATAAACATGAATTTCAAATACGAAGTGGAGTTATATGAAAGCAGCTAAATATTTGATCCGGGTCGGGCGAGTGCATCACGCCCATGTTTTATTTATTCGTCTGTGTCTGCGGAGCTAGTGGTTGCATTAGCGAGGCTTCCGCGTAGGTTAGGTCGGTTTTTGGATTAACCGTTGGGATGTGTTGCTTTAAAGAAAAAAATAAACTTCCTAAAGTCTATCCATCTAGTACTGTGGCTGTAAGTATTTATGCCGTCCGGTACCGTAGGTGAATACTACTTTTTAAGCAACACACCTTTTGAACATCATCATCATCAGCCCATATACCTCCCCACTGCTGGGGCACGGGCCTACCCTAAACTAGGGCGATAGGGACCTTTTGTACATTATGGAAAAACAATAAATATTTTGAGTTTGAGTTAGGTGATTTTTTAATCTAATGTTTAGCTTATTTATACATTCTTCTTTCGTAGTGATAATAGACAGAATAAATATTATACGTATTCCTATAGGTAAGTGTATATAGGAAACAATTTTGTGATAAGTTTCACTTTCTCTATTTTACCGAATTCTACATCCATGCAGACTTTCTATCAACATATATACAATAATATAGTACATAAAATGTTGTATTTATTTCACTTTGTAACCAGACCCGGTATCTACTGAGACCATGAGAGCTTTGCTGTCAACAACACAAGTACAATTTTTGACGAGCATAATGCTATCTTATGCAGCTGCATTTTCAATTTCCATTTGAAAATTAAATAACCTGAATTCTACAGAGTGCACTGAATTTGATCTATTCCCCAAATGTATGAAAGTTTCGTTCTGGCTTTGATTAGGTCGATATTCAGTAAATTTTTAATGGATTAAAATGTATTTTGTAGATTTACAAATTATAACCGATTTTCTATTTGGTGTTATTGAGTGTTGATTGTTATAAAGGCCCGATTGGCCGATTATATTAGCATAATAGATTATATGGCAAATTGATTGCAGAGATTTATCGTACTTAAGTTATTCCTCTAGCAGGTTCTATTTTCGAAATCATTACCAAACGCTGAAACTTTTTAATCCTCCCGGAGTAATTAAGTCTTTCCACACAGCTGTCATTATTTCTTTTAGCTTGAAAGATCACATATTAATTTAGAAATAAAAAAGTAACAAAACGAATAGATTACAACTCTAACAATAACAATAAACAGCTTACACCTAATTATACGTTCTAAATGGAAATCTGTACTCGTGGTTAATTCAATTTGTATGCGGTAGGGAATTAATTAAGCTGCATTAACGAATGGAAACGTACGGAAACCACCAACGAACACGAAATGAAATTACTTACGTATTACTGTAATGCGACGAAATTGTAATAACCACGGCTTTTTGATCCCATGTTAAAATGTAAAAGGCGCTGGCACCCCACTGGACAGACAGACAACGAGTGATTACAGAAGAACTGGAAGAGACATGACCACTTTTATATAAATACACATATGTACTTTAATACACGAATAAAACACTAGTATATTCAACCACTTTAAAGTATAAATAAAATAGGTTGAAATCGAAATTTGTAGATGACTATTTTCCAGATGTACTTCGATAGATTGGATGTGATCGGCCTACTTTCGGATTGGATCATAAAAAATTGCGATGATGTGTAAAATATACGCGATTTTATAAGATAAAGATAGTTTTATATAGATGGTTTTATAAGATATCCATACAGTTTGCATTCAAATAGAGACTTGTTACAATAAGTTCTAGTCAATTATATGTATAAGAGCACAGAATCTGATCGCAGTGACTAGAGGTGAGAGCCATCCGCTCCCCCGCAAGTCCGTGACAAGGCTATAGAGCCATCATCGTAAGTCAGTTTGGAAAAAAAGAAGAAGATCGCAGTGACGTAATAGACACTTACCTGTCGACCAAGCATTTCTACATCTGTCTTGATGATTACTGGACCACAGCCTTTATCGCCCGCGACGCCACCATCCGATCAACATCCACGTCGCATCTCCAGGGCGCCCGGCCGCAGGCTTAAACTAATTAGGCCCCCGCCTGTGTCAATGTTGTCCCAGCACGGGGCCCAGTTAAATGCGTGTGTCTCCATTAGCCCACCCCCAGTTTAAACACACCGTGTGTGCGGACGAATCGCCAAAATTGATTTGTGCGATGGGGTGGTTGTTTAACAAGTGATCATTCTGTTGCATTGATTCGGTGTTGCAGTTTGTGCAGGTTTTTTTGTCAGTTTTAAACTGAGATGGTTACACACATTAGAAAACTGGTGGACTGTCAACTGTCACAGTTCACCCGTGATCATGGTGCTTGCAACATTGCCGAAATATCGGGAGCTCATTAAAACAAAACAACATGGTAAAGATCCCGGACATTTTCTGTTTTCGAAGGTTTTTTGTGCATTCGAAGTGCTGTAGAGTTGAGCGGTGTCGCGCTACTTGCGATCCGTAGCCGATCCGTTTCCGTGAAAAGATTGTAATAAGTATCTATAGAACTATTTCTATGGTAATTTACTGTGCTTTTGCACGACGTTCGATCAGAACCCGTAAAAATGGATTGAATATAATAAAAATTGTTCTAGGGCTGATCCGGTCATTTCGCGGAGGCGGATGAGATTCGGTTAGGATGTAGTGTGAGACCGCTATTGTTGGTAAAAACGATAGTTTCTAACTTTATATAAAGTTATATAAAGGTACGACAAAATTTAATGTATTCGCTGGGCATAGAGTACCCTTAACAGTCGTGTATTAACCTGGCTCTTAAAGTCATAACTCAAGAATTAATCCAGTTTATCAATTTGGAATTGAAAGTCCGAGCTTTATTGAACACATCTCGCACGTATCTTCCTACGCAGTTGCAGAGTGACATAAATAGCTTATTATAATTGCGGTAAACAAGCAATGGCTTGTAGTATTGAAGTATTTGACGTCACCGTAGCTTACTGGAATTGCGAAACCAGGATTTCTGTGAGTTTAACTTAAGTAAAGTATGATAACCATGTCGTCATGATTTCAAAAAGGAATATCCATTTTTTATTGATTCATTTAAATATTTCATCACACCAATAATAATTTAGATCACATTGATTGAATTAATAACAAAATCCATTTAGATATGACATTAATTTAAATTCATAAGTGCGGCGCCAGTTCCAAATAAATTCGGTTTATAATTCTACCATTGCGAAATAAAACTACCTACAATTAACTGGTATTGGCAAATGCTAATCCTAACTCAGGTATCATGGTTCAACTCGGTGGATTACTAGCAATCGCTCGAATAAATCAAATGATAGTCGAAATTTATAGCTGTCCGTAATCAAGGACTAATTTCATTAGTACATGTTGTGCTGGGGTCTAATACAAATTGTCGTGTTAATCTCCCTTTATCATAACGATGGTATCCGGAATGTCCTGGATGGTACCTACTAAGTAAAGTAATTGAATTGAGACCCTATTGCTTTTATTTTTAGGTCCAAATTAAACATCTTTTACGCGTAAAAAAAAACATTATTTAATTTTATTGTTTAGTATTTAGCAGCTAAAAATTTAAGTATTTTTAGATAAGTTTCTTTGATGAATGAAATGAATGAAAATTGATTGTTCATTTGACAGATAGATCAACAGATATTTTTTTATTCAATAATTTTGTATAATTTTTGACAAAAATATTATACTCGCATAGTTTTCAATGCAGGTATAAAACAATTATAATAATAGTTCCATTTCGCTATGGCTTAACATCGAATATATCCACCACTTATAAAAGAGAATATTAAATGGAAGCGAAAAGGCGGTCTGGTTCATTTAAAATAATTACTATTTACTTCTATTCACCTACGGGACAGTTTGCGCTAGAGCTTTTCTAGCTATAGTGATGTGCCGCACTGTCTCAAATGTTTGAGCTTTGACGATGAGGTTATTTTAATATTTCAATTATTATGATTATTTAGGTTAGCATAATCTTTAAAATAAACAATAACTGAAGTCTAAATAATTGACAATATCCTGTTTAAAAACGCCATAATTGATATAGTCGCGTTCCCCAGGAAACATTTTAACCGCTTAGTTCTTCTTCTTGACATTTTAGATTATTTCTGATACGCACGTTACTATAATATATTTTAGTACTCACTGGACTTTCGGGAAATACTTATTGGTTTTTATACCGCGGCGTTTTATGTAATCAGTTCCTCAGAACTTGCCCACACATTTAAAACAAGTCCGTCAATGTACTCCTAATGCTATTGTCTGCAGAAAATGTGCGTTTCTAGTGTGCTATGGGGCAAACTTTTATTATAGTTTCTCGATATAGCAAAGGCAATCACACCACTAGTACTTACTACAGCACACATTAATATTTCAGTCTGCCAGCGAATGATGGCCAGTGGTACCGAAGCTCGCCCAACGAGATTAGCATCTACCACAGCTGCTTAATGCGTTCTCTGGTAGCGTTTAGAATGAATTTAAAATGCATTTGGATTCATTACGCTATCGGATTTATCTATTATGGCTTAATCACTGTGAATGCTGTACATTATCAGTAGATGCATCTTATAGGTTATTGTCAAGGGAATGGTTTTTCTCCCGATAGAGTTTGTAATCCAAAATTAATTTAGTGTTCAGTTTATTTTAATCAAAGAACTATACAGTTAATTAAGTAATAGTAATATAATAAGTTGAGGTTGAATCGGGATATAATATATAATATGCAAAGAAGATCTCGTAGATCTTCTTTTATTATATCGCTGTATTTGATAAAGTGATTAAAGTAGACAGTTGAAAAAAATAGATCTTTGTTTGTTCAAATACGTGTCTATGTGGGGGATAAAAATTTATTTAGCGTGTGTATGTTATTGTTAAAATTTTATGGCGTTCATGTGTCGTCAAAATGTGGAACCACCACTAGATAAAAACTAAAATGATTACAAGTGGTGAAGTATCAAACCAACTTCAAAAACACGAATCGTGCAATAAGACCAGATTGTACATTATTGCGTTCGTATTTATTTACATTAACTATGAAAATAGTGTTCAGTCTAGTGTTATTTCATATAAGTGTAAATTCTTCTTTGCAAATGCAATCCTTACTCATACTCATATATGAGTTTATAACATTTAACATTATAATATGTTGTTACGATCACTGAAAAGCTTATTAGACTCGTGCGCATAAAAAGCAATACACGACGAATGTTACAACCAGACAACTCAAGTTAGGAAACAGCAATATGAACAACGCAACTCAACCAAGATGATTAACGGTATCCTATTTAACTTAAATGAGCCCCTGAATGATGCCTTTATTGCAATGATGGCGAAGATGAAGTGTCTAACGGAGCCTACAAAAGAATGCCGAATGACTCGGCACTTTCACATAAACGCTCTTTAACGTCTGCATTGTCTCTGTATTTATGCTAACTCTACGACGGTCATTACTTACGTCTGAAGTATGCAAGGGTCCTGGAAACTACTGGAATTATAAATCATACCAATACTGTCGCATACAATGCGGGGTTTGTGTAATAAACTGGCCGGCTGCGGTGCGCTAACTTGCGTTGTATATCAAATGGAAAGCAAAGCGTAAGTGTCGTTAGTGGTCTGCGGTTTTGCGTTGCGAATCGTGGTTAGGGGTGACGATTTACTAAGAATTTTGCCCATCTTGCAGCCATTTTGAATTAGCTGTGCTCTTTTAGTCAAAGTTGTGACTGTTCCTCTTGATTTCGTGCAGGATTAAGTTGTAAGCTATATGCAGGTTGCAAATCACTAAAATTCAAAAAGTACTGAACAAATCTGCATTCGATTTTTAACATATTGGTATCTAATTTTGGATTAAGATTAAATGCACTTTATGCTTTGGACTCTGGGATTATTAATGTAAGTAAGCTTTGAAATTTCTTTATGAAATCATCTGATTAATACCTCCAACGGGAAGAAATAATCGCATCCATCGCATTGCATCGCAGCTGCTGCGTTTATTAATTATATCGTTTTGATATTGTCAAAAAGGAGAAAACTCACCAGCCCTAAGTCTTGTGGATGTTATTTCAGACTCACGCGCCACGTCATCCTTTGATCTTCTCTCGACTTTTTGCCGAGCACTTGTTTAATGCGACGACAAATAACTCAAACAGGAACGCGGGATCCTTTTTGATTTTATCAAAAAGCGCATAAGTACATGATGTTTTTGCATTTTAAGCGCACACTTCATTAGTGAGATCACCCGTCGAACTTGTTCGAGTCTTGTCCGTGTGTGCGTTCTCTCAACAAATATTGAGAACGTTTACTTAAGTGCCCGGGGCCTTTTTAAATATTTGACGAATGTTATGCTTAAGTACCAACTTATAATCCTTGCTCTTTGATGTAATTTTTCGGTAAATATTGTTTCAACGGCACATTTACGTCCTGATGGATGAGATTGAAGAAATATTTGAGGTTGCTATTTGAACTGATATTAATATTCTGTCTATACTCTGAGCGGTTACACTTTTATGTCTTGTATGACTGAACATTCTGGTCTAAACTATCATGTTCTTCGAAACACTATTCACCATAATTACAGTCGTGACTACTCAACGCCAATATAAATGCAATGCAATATTCTAGATTCCACATGATATAGCTAGCTTTATGGACGCATTTGAACTGTTACTGTGACCAATTTGTAAGTTAATATGTTTATATTCGCCCATTCAAACGTAACAGCCTCACCGTACAGATAATTTACATACATAACTGGCCTGTACGCAGCTATTTCCGAACCCTATATCTCTATCGGAGCGGAATCGGAATGTAAAATCGACTAAAATGCATACACGGCTGTTCACTTACGTCAGCGTTTTTCACACAAAACTAACTCTTATGTCGGTGACGTTAAGATTGGAGATGGGTGGCGCGGGGAGGTATTTCGGGATGCCCATTTGGCATGATTGAGCCGAGAGCACAATAGACCGATGCCCGTCACTGCGAGACGAGATATCGGGTAAATTGCGGATATGTACCGGATAAATTGGCGCAGATTTTCTGAAGCTGGCATGGATTTTCCACGGCGACGTACGTGAAACGTCGAACGGGGAAAATAAGCGAGGTTTAGGAAGACCCGAAGACGGCTGGCGCGCTTTGCATCCGAGATACGTGTACGTTTTACTCAATAGTGTTCCTTCAGACGAGCGTAGAGATCTTGAAGATTATCTACTGTATTCTCTTTAGTTCTGTTCATTGAAAATCTTGATACGCTCCGTTGTATTCGTAGCTCGAGTTTAGCAGACGGTCCTTTGTTTATACCGTAGGATTGAGTTAGAAATGGATTTCTTCGAGCTTTAAGCTGTAGCACGTGTTTGCTTACAATTTCTTCTATATTGAAATAAAATCATAGAATTGATTTCATGATTATTTTAAGAATGATTACTTACCAAAGTTATTTAAGTGTGTATCTAGTTTTTAGGAATTTATAATTTACTAGTAAGGATCAGTACTTTTATACAGTTACAAAGTCAAATACATGATATTTGTCCACGAAGCAAGTTGCAGAATCCATCCACGCTACATACGTCCAGCCGTAATTCAATCGATCTCCCTCCCCAAGCATCCATCTGATATAATATTTATACAAGTATAATTGACTCGCCAGGTCCGTTTCAAACGCACTAGCCGCTCCCCTCGGCTTCGAATTGATATTTCCTCTTCCCGACTGATACATAGTTAATTGCATTTCCTGGCGTCACTCATTGTTTGAGCTAATCGGACGATGGTTATGCATTACCAAACATTGGGACGACAGGTTTTGTTCATCAGTGTGGGGTCGGGCTTTTGATCTCAAATGGATGTTGTGTGAACTGGTATGGAACGGTTTGGGTGATGGTACTGTGCTTTTTTTTAATATGACGTCATCTGTTTAGTATTGTGAACGTATATTTGACTGCCTTGTTGGTCTTTTGGTAGCAAGTGCTGGACCGAGAGGTCCCCGGCTTGAGTCCAAGGTCGGGAAAAATTTGTTTGAGTTTTTCTGTTAAGAAATTAATCAGCCCTGAGTCAGGAAGTTGGAGTCGGATGCACGCCCGTGTCTCGGAAAGCACGTTAAGCCGGTGGTCTTGCGCCTGATCTCTCACCGGTCATGTCGGATTGCCGTCTCACCGAACTATGAGGGTAAGGGAACAGAGAGAGCACTTATGTTTGCGCGTACATTTGTGCACTATAATAATGTCCTGCGCAGTTGGCTGATCTCTGTTGAGATCGGCCGCCATGACCGAAATCGGTCGGACGTCTTATATTTATATACGTACATTTGACATTGGAGCAGCACCCTCTTTAGATACACAGTAAGTGGTGACTCACAAAAGCCTAAAACTGACCCCATGCATAGCTACAAATCATCTCACTAGATAAAGTCGGAAAGCCAATGGTCGCAAAAATAACAAAATTTCAAGTGATTGTGCAAATAATAGATTATATCGATCAATACCACAATACAGTATGAAACGAAACATTCCCAAACCGCCGGCACTCCGGTCATTACCGATTTCCAAATGCCAAATTAATACGTTAAAATTAACGTCAATAACTATCGTCATTATGAAATCCAGTGCCACGTGTGCCCTAAAATTACCCCTGCATCGAATAGAGTCGTATTATTTTATGACAGTCTGCCTACTGGTCACCGGTAAATGTAGGCAATTGGGTGTCATTATAGAGCGGCTGGGTTCGAATAGTCCGTTGTATGTAATTTACAAAATCGAAGCATTAAATGTTAGTCATAAAGCAAAATAGGTGTTACGTTAATTTGACTTTGTGGTATAATATCGATTTGTGGTTATCGAATGTGATAATTAGCATGTGTTTGATTGTACTCGATGGATACGTGTTGTATGTAGTTATAATCAAACACACTGTGTTCACAATTCACATACAATTTTAGAAGTGGTTTTGAAAGTGGTCAATAAGATTAAATTTTACATAATTCTGCGGTAAGGAGGTAAGTCACCTTTAAAGTAGTAGTAGTAGTTTGTAGTTACCTACAAAGAAATTTTTAAAGGTAACTCAATAGCCATTTCTGGCTTGTTATCAGGCTACCTAGACGGTATAGAGATTTTTCATGACTCGCATGTCACAGACACAATTTTGATTTTCGTAAACGTGTTTCGAAGAGTATGAGATGAGAACATGAGTTTCTAAATGGATAAATGCAGAGTAAGCTATGTCAGAGGCCTACGGGCGGCTTAAAAACTCTGACACCAGGTTGTTCATCAACCACACGATAAGAAGAATGCGTACAATCATTTGTCATAATACCGTGTATATCTAGATAGTTGAGTTGTCTCTTATCTTAAAGCATACTCCAAACTGGTGCACTCCCAGTTTAACATTCAGGACGTAAAGTTTTGGGACGAGTCTCTGTATAACCTGGTAAATGTGCATCTCTTGCCAAAGCAAAAAGGTTACCCGACGAGTCTCGTTAGCGGTCCAGATGTATAAATTTATAATTGGCTTACCCGCGTAATTTATTCATGCGAGGACGATTGGAGGGCTTAATTAAGACCCCATTGTTATTGTCACACCATGGACGGCGAACTGGCGACCATTCTGTATGGCGAACGCGAAAAATGTTTATTGCCGAATGGACAGGTTAATTTCGCCGTTTTATTTAAACGATCGTTCTCAGTTGCGTTTTAAATTGAAATGCCGGATGTTGGTATTTTTAGAACGGTAGTGGTGGTGTGATAGCTGACCCACAAAAGTTAGTTAGTTGTTGGATAGTTGTGTTGTCTATAATATGTGTGAGCACTACACATTTGAAATAGAACTAATTTTACGGATTGAACTCATCCTTGAACTCTTCATGAGCCCTGTAAAGAATTCGAAACAATAGGTTTCTATAGTATTTTTCACCTAAGATGATCCCTGTGACACTTCATTGTGTTCTGAATCACGCATTTTACGTTTGACAAACGAAAATAATTCTATTGCACACTTTTTTCATTTTATTGCGGCGTCATTAGGAACAATAATAAAATAAATAATTTTTTATACTTTTAAATGAGAAACAATAACATGAACTTACTACATTCCATTCTACGTATACGAACGGCATAGGTATTTTTTTAAAATGTTCTATTACATTAAATTAAACTAAACGATACTGTTTCCCTTGTAAAAGTTTAAAATGATTTATTTTAATATTTTTCCTAATGACGCCGCATTAAAATGAAAAAAGTGTGCAATAAAATAATTTCGTTTGTCAAACGTAAAATGCGTGATTCAGAACACAATGAAGTGTCACAGGGATCATCTTAGCTGAAAAAGAGTATAAATACCTAATTATGTTAAGAATCGTTATGTTCTTACGCGAGTTTAATTAGTAAAATATTAATATTTTTTTTACAGCTATCAAGAGCGACAGCATCTATCTTAAAAGAAAACAAGCCAACTTTAAAAAAAAATTGAATCTATAAATGAGGTTTCTTTTCCCAGATCCTTAAATGTCCAGAACTGATGACTCCAAATGTTTGCCGTAACCTCATTACCCGCAACCGGCTGGCCAATATGCTGACGTGTAAATGTAAACAAAACAATGAGTTGCTAATTCTTCGGCCGCGTGACGTCACAAGGTGTGGTTGGATCCTGCAATTATGAGGCGAACGAAGCTCGGTTACTCAGAGTGGACTGTGAGAATGAAAATCTAAAAGGCTTAATGTAGAGGGAGCTGAGCGTGTAAGTATCAACGCTTTGACTGCCAACACAAGACAAGACAAGCTGTCACTTAGCGTACTTCTATATTTGAATTTATCCTCGTAAATAATTTAACTAAGGTGTTATTATACCAGTCGCTCACATAAGCGTAATGAGCAAATCTCTCTGCAAGTCCGGTGATGATGCCACAAACAGTAGTTGTTTTATTTTAAATCTAGACACAAAAATACAAAATAGTACCGATACTTAGATCTTACAAACATCTCTCTGCAAGTCCGGTGATGATGACGAGGCTCGACTCCAAGTCATCATCGTATCTCAGTTAGGAAAAACAATACTATCATACATATTCTGACTAAAGCGAGAAGTTTGTTTTGAGGTATGGAAGTTAAAAGTGAAACTACGTCTTGACTTTCTTAATACACTAAATAGTGAGAATTGCCTGTATTATTTTGTCCGATAACTTTTATAAGATTAAGACTAAGATTTTAACTTAAGACGTCTCTGGTTGAACTGATGCTCAAAGCCCAAAAAGGCTGATGTTAAACAGGCCCTGATAACGCAAACATTTCAAAACAACAAAACGTTTCACCGTAGTCGCGGAAACCTCAAAGGATTGTTTTACAAATGTTGTTGTATAATTATAAATAACGCGAAATTGTGGATGAAATTCAACGTTAACAATGGAATTGTTTCATTGCGGTTTGCGCCAGGAGAGGTCGTTCTTTGTCTTAAAATAGAAAGGTGTGGACTTTACAGTCTTCTAATGTTGACAGCCTTGTTCCAGAGGATTGAAGGTTTTTTTTACGGAAATTGTATATTAAAGTGTAAAACTAGTAGATATAAGTATTATTTCAATTTATTTACCTATCCGAATGTTTTGTAAGATTTTAGACTTTCGCGTTCCATTACACTAAAATTAGTCTTTATCGTGGTCGCTCGCGACCACGATTGGTGTAACCTAGTCGAAACGTCGGGCAGTAAGTAGCTATGTAATTTGCTACTCCTAATATCGCGTGTAGATCCATAAAGACTAATTTTAGTCTATCCGAATGTTGTTTCTGATTACCGTAACACAATTGCTTAAGCTTCTTACCATGGGATCAGATCAATGTCTGTAATGTTGAGTTATATTTATTACTTAGATCGAGATATCGAATAGCGATAAATTGAACAATGATATTTCGATTCAATTGTTTCAAATATAAGTTAAGGGGTGAAAAAAAAATGTATTATATAGAAGGAAATGTACCCAAAAGCTCCTGCTAAAAATAATAGTAAAACAAAAAACGCTATTCATGTAGCGATAAATAATTAACCCGTCACGAGCTACATGCATTTTCTATGAACCATCGATTAAGTAATTTCTTTCAGCATGGCAAAAATATATTTTTTTCCACGGTTGCGTGCAGTCCAGCCTTTGTCGCGACGGTCTATTATACCCACACCGATACTTTGCGTGTCGTACCACGACTTGGGTATTGTAATATGATTTTATAACAGGGCCATAATACTATTACAATAGGCTTAAATTTTAGCCGAAATGTATAAAGTACACGATTAAATACGTCGCTATTCTGTTTTGTCTTTTGTTTCGTTTATAAATTATGGGGTAAGTTGTTGATCGAAAAATTTGTCAAAGTTACTCATTGAATACGCACTATTTTTTTTATCTACAAGTTATTTGTAGATATGCATTGAGTGTATTTTATTGACATTGAAGCTTTTCGAGTTTGGAATTCAAATCACGGCTTTGTATTTTAGCATTGTAAGGATGTATTTTCTCAGCAGCAATGTATATGTGGATATGGGATATCATTTCTACTACTAAATAGGTAATCATATATCTTATTTCTGTTAGTGTCCCTGCTTGGCGGGTCCAAGCGTCGTGGGTTCGATTCCCACTCGGCAAAATGAACAGGTGTGTGTTCTGTGTCCGGGTGTGTTATTTATAATAATATTTAAGTTTATTTGTGTATCCACTGGCGTTTCTGAGTAATAGAAGTATTTAAACTATTTAGTCAAGTCAGGGGATACCAGTCACAACTATCTGTCCGGTGGTTGGTGAACGGTATACGGGTAAGCGACCCCGGCTCCTCGAGCTACTATCGACTCAGTCCAAATCATCCGAGGCGATAGTATCCTTCCTCCCCTTTTCCTTCCCCCGTCATATATCCTTGCGTGGGAACGCAATGACCTTGTTAAAACAATGTACAAGGCAGAATGGCGGCGACGTGGTCCACAACCCGTCAGTCCCGTCACGTCACGTTTCCCACAGAGGTGAAAAGTGGATCGCTGGAAGTGATCTCTGCCTACCCCTCTAGGAAAAAGGCGTGATTTTATGTATGTAAACTATTTACCACGAGATCAGATCGATGTATGTGATGTGAAATATTTATTCATTTAAACAAAAAAGTAATATTTTCAATAACCACTCATCTTACTATACTCTTATAAATTACGCAATGTTATCTCGTGGCCGATGGCTACCACATTTGCTAAGTTAAGTGAATTTCTGCTATCTCTTTAAGAAAGTTTGGGATATTGGGGAATCCGCCAATTCCGGCTTTCCGAAGTGCCAATATGATATAGTGGATCCCTTTATCGGCTTGCGAGAGGTCCGATGATGAGACGAGGGTAGATAAGGGCCTGGCCACTCATATTAGTAAAAAGGTTGACTTTGTTCTGACTTAGTTCTTTATAAATCTAATGTAAAATTAGCTTCCAACAAATTGGATAGATACTTGCATTATGAAATTCATGGGCTATCATTATGCACTTAAAATATATGTTTTATTTAAAGTTTACCTAATGGCAGGGCTTTTCAATTATGTGGAAAACAGTATAATTCTTTTAACGATTGCATAATTTCGTAGAATAACAGTAATTATTTAGCGTGGATTGTTCGTTTACTCTGAAGTACTTCGTTCATACGGTGCCTCCAATGCAAGAGGAGAATAGAACAATACAATTATGTCAATAATGTCAGAGCCAAATATTAAAAAGTCGATACGGTAAGATTATGTAGATTGATGTAGTGTACAGAATACGTCAGGATATTGTGGCCGATAGTATAACCTTGTACCGTGTCACTTTCTCGGCCGAAAGTAACCTTAAGATCCCGACCAACCTTTATGGGTGCGTGAAATTTTGCACATCCCTGCTTGCAATGGTCGGGGATAACCCGATAATGCATAACCCTCCCGTGACGCGAGGTTTTGTTGACCGAGCGATGTGGGATTTTACGACCGAGCCGTTAGAATACAGTGGGCCGAAAAATTATGCAGGTAACTTGATTTATGGACAACTGTCGAATAGTCTGGGAAATTTATGGGATAGACTAGTTTTGCGGTTTGGACTTTTCACCAGATTGGCGGAACGGGAGGATGAGTGTGGTGAAAGATAAGGGTATATTTACCACATTCCCAAGTGCCATGCAATGCGTTTTATCTACGAGTATATGTACTATATGGGAACAAGTTTATTAGCCTGTTGATAAAATTGAATTGGTTTAATTTATAAACCTTATTAAGCAATTATGGGAAAACCCTTTTACCCTTAATTATGCACTCGTAAACGACACACAGATAGATAAAGCATCGTAAACCGAGCGAAAAACCATTCGCCCGTGAAATAAAGTAAATTAATTAAGCCGCCCCAGCCAAAATACAAACGATAATAAATAGTGACTGTAAAATCGGTGGGATTTATACCTTCATATTCATTTGAGACAAATAAATTGACATTGAAAAAGCTGTGTTTGTTCCCTATTTTCCCTAGGGACAACAGGGGTCCCGTTTGCCCCCGAAATGCACCAATTAGTGGTAAAAGTGCAGCGGAACCGCGGGTTAGAGACCCCTGAGGGAATCGGGGCCTGTTGGTCCCACGTGGTTCCTAATGGTCTTTCTTTGCTTTGGGGGTTGAAAGTTTTAGTTGCATATGGACTGCTTGTTAAGCCAATAAGCAAGGTGGCGTATCTATTTACGAAAACTAAGTAACTCTAAGTACATTATTGTCGAGGGGGAGTTGCATTCAAAAGCTTTTCTTGGTTACTAAACATCGAATGAGCATTTAGAAAACGTTCTATGCAGATGTTTGGCTTGCTTGGTTTCTTTTAAAATTGTCTATTGGTTTTATATCAGTAAAATACGTAGAATGTAAGGTTAAAATGGCTTGAATTTAACTCCGATCTCACTTGATGAAAGGAACGATAAAGTTGACAGTGGTTCTTGTTAACTTCGAAAGTACGAGTATTACAAATATAAGCCCCGATAATATGAATTAGTACTCAATAGATTACGATGATTAACATTTATCATTACAGGTAATTACTTTCGGCTCGTCATTGTTATCCTACAAGCCATTAAATGACAATAATACGCGTAGATACATAAGTACTCGGCTCCTTGCAACTATAGCCGGCTCTACACCAAACAGCGATTACAGTTCATAAAAATGTTTGCCCAAGATTAATTGGTGTTAGGACAGATTACGTTTCACGGCACAGGTACTTACGTAAATAAATTTGGTATCCATCATTAATCTTTTGAATTTATAGCGTAGAACTTCGTCGGGAATTTAACTAACGCGTGCGAGGGCGGCAGACATATTTATTGCCTACAAAGATAAAAAGGAAAAAGATAAAAAAGAAATGAAAGTGTGACTAGTTTTTACGTTTCGGGAAAGATATCTGAATGGTTGATTTTTATTAGCTTTTTTTAAATCAAGACGTTGAAAGGAACGCAGTTATCCTGTCAACGGTGCGTGTTATATTTTTTATAGGAGATGTGTTAAAATGTTTTTTAATTTCTTTATCGATGAACTTTTAGTTCCTTTTTGGAGAAAGTATTATATAGCTCTAACGTATTCTACTACTTGACATGACGTACACTAATGTCTTTAAAAATGTGAACATGTTGGTATCCTCGGTTGATGGATGGGTTGATTGTCGGTTAGTTTAGTTTCAGTTATCAAATTATAAAAGGGTTTGTGCAAGCATTTGCAAATTGCAAATTTGATTATATTACTGGAAATACAAAACGTACTTAAATAACATAAGAACTTTTCATATTGATTTTTAATACTTTTCATGTGCATTAAAGGCCAGTGTCTTGTTAAAAAGCAGCTCCTTGTCCGTATTTTTAAACCGGGGTTGTTGTTTGTTACAATTTTTTAAGAAATTCGGTTATATATTTTCCAAAGACGTTACTTAGATCAGGTTCTCAGTTTTCATCTCGAGTTTAATTAAAGCGCGAACCTCGGGCGCGCGTAGATTGCCACCATTGACGTTTCTTATTAGTCAATTTGCTCAGCGATGGAAGAGGAAAACTTCGCAATACTTGACCGAACGAGGAAGGGGAGATCCGCCGTAAAGTAAAAAAGATCCAGAGTAATGAGAATATTCCGAAATGACGCCGTTCCCGTGAGCATCCCTTTAGAAAGGGGAAGGTATAAGGAGGCCATTGATATTTCTGGCATTGTCGGATCCTGGCATTGTAGGATTTGGGACATAAAAAGAAAAAGTTATTGGAGAGCTGGATTTGTGTAGAGTACTGTGACGGTCCGAGGCATGAAGTAGAAACCGAACTGTCGGTGGAGTGTCGTCTGACGGAGAGCATTTTACTGCACTCAGGGGAAATTCTGCGATTCCGCCGTAAAGCCGTGTTTAGGCTGTGAGAGGTGCATGAAACAACAATGAGCCTAGTTGTTTGTGTGTATTAAAACTTTTGTTGTTTTCATTGTTATTGGGTTTTTGAACAGGTTTACGCGCTGTTGTAGTTTGGTGTTTTCCCAACTTACGATTGTCATCTCTTGTTAATGTAATAGAATTTAGATATCGAGATATCATTGGCACAATGGCAACAGTAGGTAATATAGATAAACATTATTTTTACGCATAATGTCGCTTTGAACACTATGTTTATTTATCCTAGAGATTCTTTAAAGTCATAAAATATTTTACATCATTTATATCATTTTCCGTGTGGCAAAATCGATTCTACTTTTTTTATTAAATTACTGCTTTTATGAAAAATATCCTACAAACGTGACCATTATTCCGTATTTAAAACCATCTACTTTACATATTAAGTGGTTCATAAAATATTTAATATTCATAAAATATTTAGTATGTAAAGTAATTCCGTTAATTTATTATGATAATATTCCAGCAAAGCGTTTACTTAAGGCTGAAATTTCTAAGCACTATCCGTGCAATAATGAAAAACAGTAATAAACATCTCGTTAAAAGTCCTACGTTGTTCCAACACGCGAGTACAGTACAAGAGGGCCGGTGTTGAGTCTTGACCCTGCACGTGAACTAGCCATGTCGAAGAGTCGTAAAGTACACAACATAACAGCTTGAAGCACGCATACAGACTGCCGACATGCTCAAGTGGTTGTTCTATTTAATGTTCGAGCCTTATCGATGTAGACAAGATGGCTGATGGCATATCGGTGATTCCGTTTGAATTTTAATCGGATGATGGTATTCGTTGGAGCAATATGAGAGTGCTTGTAGTGTCTGTAGGTGTAAGTAAGTGTATGTAAGTGTTTACTTCAAGATATTGATTTTACAAGATCATCTAGGAGAATCATGATTGATGTTTTTTTACTCATCCACCCTCACTCACCCTTCCATGACTTATGTACGAAACCCTAAAAAAATCTGTTTTCAAAATTTATGAGGAAAAAACTAAGATTTCTAGTAAAATAACAACATTTATTCGACGCAATTGAAGAAACTGTCCAAGGAATTCATAAATATTACAAAACACTTCATGAGCATAAGATTCAGAAGTCTGCAAAATACCACTTCATTCTGCAACAGTATTGTAAAGACTTCTCAAATAAAAGATGTTATCATCGCAACTTGGTTCGTTTTGTTGTGCGTTGTGAACACAATACAACATTGCACTTCGCGTAAAGCAAATGTATCGCGCCAAATATTTTACGTAAAAATATCTTGGAACAAAAATTACGGGGGAAGTGGAGTATCCAAACAATCACAGAGATAGATGTTGGACTACACAAACTGTGCAGGCGGCGGTCTTTTACCCTTTTGTACATTCGAATGGTAACTTTACATTTATTTTGTAAACTAGTTTTAATTTTCCTAAATGAAGGTTCTTTCGTCCTTTACATTGTTTATTATAGTTTACAGGTAGGTTCCAATTCAATTGTCATCAAATGTGGAATTTAAATTAAAGTTAAAATTTTAATTTCATACCGATTATTCCATCAAAATAATAGGTAAGATAATTACATCTTTAGAAAAATATAACAAATAATCCAAAATAATTAAATAATTCGTAATAAATAAAATAAATATTTTTTAGCGACAAAATAAAATAAAAGCATTCATCACTCACTTCCTACCTGTGTTTTGTTTGCTAATGACATTCATGGGGGATTAAAATGTGATATGCAGTAATAATAACAATTGAAAGTGTCAAAACAAGCGTGCACCGTTCTGTGACAGGGATATTTTTCATTCTTTTTAACTTTTGTGTCGCGCGACGGGAGTGTACGGCCATTTTATATTCGGGGCCAATTCAATCGGTTTTTTCATCGGCAGCCATAAGTTTGTGTCAGTATCGGTACGATGATGTGCCACGGGTTATTGTAATATTTCGTTGTTCTTTTGTCATTGTTGAATTTATTGTAAATAACTTTTTGGCTTACAAAATATTCTGTCTGTTTACGATGGTGTAGGTAAATTGTTTACAGAGGAAAAACTTTGCATCTCGAAACAGTAGCAGTGGTCTAACTGCATAGTAATACATATAGTACTTACATTGATTTCTGGTTATTTTTTTTGGAGATGGAGATGATTAACCTCATATCGATTAGTATTTTTATTCGAGCTGTGAATCAAAATAAGAATATTTACAAGTACATATAAAATTCACAATCAGAATGATTTTTAGCATAAAAACATGCCAAGTTACTAATTACATGCATATTATTTGTACGGGAAAACTAAAGACAAAGATTAAGGTAAAGCTTCTGTTTTGGTCACAATCACGTACATTACAGGACCACCGTACCCTGTACTTTGACCACACATACCCTGGCTACTACAAAGCCATCACTGTTCTTTATGACCCCTATATACTGCGAGTATCCTACAGCATTATGTGAGAAATAATTTAACTTTATACCTACCGTATACTTTTTAATGGCGCACCTAGAAAATTCAATTTACCGTGTACACTCTGCATGGGGTATGCCGTGTTACGGAGTTATGTGTAGTTCAACTGGACAGTTGTATCCGCTCCCATTTGTCGGGCGCACGGTAGTGAAGAGACAAGTATTGAACTTTATGGTATAAGTGGATTGGCACAAACTTTCAGTAACAACACATCATTTTACAATAACCAGAATAACTTAAGTAGCATGCTGCCTGCCTGCAATTTTGATTTTTTTTACTTATTTTCAGACGTTAGAGTTTTATAATATTTTTGTTTCTAAGATTGTATTTCCGTGACGATGTCGAAGAATGTATGAAATTTCGGATCCTACATTTTTATCATAAAGCAACACACAAAAAGTTTAAGTAATATAATAAACTTAGATATACAGAAAAACTTCTGTAAACAAATTCATTCATAATAGGATCTTGGCTATTTTTTCCAAGTACCATACGACGTCCGTGTGTATATCAAACACATTTTAACAAATATTCGAAATTGAATTCTAAAATATTTTGTTAGGTTTTATTGTTACGTTGTTATATCTCTATGTGAGTTATTTTGTTTACTAGAATGTGATTTACGAAATACCTGAAGTATTTCGTTAGTATTAGTATTTGGAGTGTAGGCAGTAAAATGTTGCCGACACTGATTGCATTGTCCACGCTGGATGCCGTTCTCAATATTTTTATGATATTGCTATAGAATAACATTTCTGACATAAGTCAGAAACCTAAAGAAAAATGTTGCATTTGATTATTCAAACAGGTGTAAGCGATAACATACATTTCATTTGATCAACTGACGTCCTACCTTTGACGTCTGTAACCTCCCACGAAAAAAATAAAATTTAGCTTATTGCATTTTGTTTAAAAGATTTTAGGTATACAAATTAATAATCGACTTAGTTTAGAGCAGCAGTGGGACTACTCATATGCGTCATATTGGTTGATCATGAATAAATAAATAATGACTTCATAAATTATGGCTGTTTTAGGGAAAAAGGAAGGTCTTTCAATTTGCTAATGTTAAACATAAAAGAATGCACAAATAGGCGTAGTATATTGTGCCCTTTAATTTATCAACAAAGTTTCTGAAAATTGATGTTCATAATTTTTCAGATTTACACCTTACATAGTAATATCAGCGTGTTTTTTTAATAATATCAGCATGCTTTTTAATTTCACAAGACGGGTAATAAATGGCTTGGTCATAATTAATTCGTTAGCGGGACGATGTTCATCTATAGGGGTCTTTTGTCATAAGCTAGTGGCGCCCCGCCGCGGCGGCTCACTCAAACTGCTCGTCTCATTAAAACACACTTATGGATTGCTTCATTATCATAATATGATTAAACTCACAGCGGTTTTGTACAGGCTGTGCTTGAAAAAAGATCTTATGCTTTTTCTTGATACAATGCAGATGTTTAGTTGAATTTGTTGAAGTATTTGTGTTTGGTACAAAATATACGGTGAGAAACTGTTCAACACAAAGTAGATATAATTGATGTACTACGGTTAATCATAAATTGAACGAAATAATGTGTGCATTTAAATAAAATAAATAAATATCTGGGACATTTCCACACACGGTCATCTGAAACCCCAAACTAATCAGGGCTTGTACTATGGGCGTCAGAGACTGATATATATTTTGAATACATACTTAAAAACATAATCACTCCCAGACACGAAACAAACACCGATGTTCATCACACAAATATTTGTCCCGAGTGAGAATCGAACCCACGACTCTTGGAACCGCCAGCCAAGGTCATTAACCACTGTTCCACCGAGCCAGTCAAAAGTCAGTCTTTAGTTAGTATATATGTGAAAAAAAATTGTAACTTTAGTTCTTTAAAAGGCCTCACTTATTCGTTTCAACAGTCATATGTTATTTATGAAGCCATAACTTTTGGTGCAGTAACCATTTACTGTGTGCTATGTCTTACTAACATCCTGTATAATGTAGTAAAATTTAAATTCGAATTCGTGAATCGGACATTTCTTGTAATTATATAGTCGTAAAACATAATTTCATTATTTTTATGATTGTATGATGTCTGTTAGCATGCTGTTGTGAGTTACTTATGAATATTATTATTGTCAAAAGCCCGTCAACACATTATTAACATTCAATAAGTAAGAATGTAACTCCTGCGCAGCCTGCTGGGTCTGGCTCGGTGGAACAGTGGTTAGTGACCCTGGCTGGCGGTTCCAAGAGTCGTGGGTTCGATTCCCACTCGGGACAAATATTTGTGTTTGTTCCGTGTCTGGGTGTGATTGTGTATTTAAGTATGTATTTAAAAATAAATATGTATGTATATCAGTCTCTGACGCCCATAGTACAAGCTCTGCTTAGTTTGGGGTCAATAGTTATAAGTTCGATTACCATACGGGTTAAATATTTGCGTGATGAACATAGATAATTTAGTCCAGTCATTTAAGCTTAAATTAGGTAAGAATCTCGGAATTCGAGATACCCAGCTGTAAGTCTGTAAATACTTAGATATTGACACCCTAAAAGTGGTCTCAAAACCTACATATGGTAGGGTGTACGCAACTATTAAATTTTCATGGTCAAATGTCACAAATATCAGTTTTATAAACTTTTTAGCGAAACGGGAAGTTTTACCATAAAAGTGTGTAGGAGAAAATTGCTTATCATCTAATTATCTATAAAAAATTGTCTGTACGTTTTATTCCTAAGATTCACCATTTCAGAGATACAGCTATGCAAATAGTTGAAAAAGTTGTATTTTCAAAAGCTTTCAGACCCCCGTGCGATTGTGCTAGACAGTTAAAATTTTCACAACTGATGTATTTCAGTAGCCTCTATAACATCTAATACTAGAAAAAGCTTAAAACCAATGTTTAAGTGGGTTCTCATACAAAAACTATGGATTTTTTTTTCTCACACTTGGCCGGTTTTTAACGTGGTTACCCCAGTAAACCCATTCCAGACTACGTGAAGAACACGTTGTTTATATGGAAGCCTAGTTAAATAATTGTTTTTAGTACTATACATATACGTTTCAGTACATTTAAACTGCTTATTATGGGTCAAAAAGTACGAAATAACCAATTATTAGAATTTCTGTTTGAAGTATAACTGAAAAAAAATACATTTTAAAAATGTTAACTGTCCATCTAACTCTATTATGAACGTGAAGATCCATATCAACCAAATTTAATTTAATGAAACGTAGAAATCTTAAATCTTCTGAATACTGAAAACAACACAAAACAATTATTTAACTAGGCTTCCTTATAAACAACGTGTTCTTCATGTATAAAAGGTGTCGTCTGGAATAGGTTTACTGGGGTAACCACGTTAAAAACCGGCTAAGTGTAAGAAAAAAAAAACACAATTTTTGTATGAGAACCCACTTAAACATTGGTTTTAAGCTTTTTCTAGTATAAGATGTTAAAGAGGCTACTAAAATACATCATTCGTGAAAATTTTAACTGTCTAGCACAATCACACGTGGGCCTGGAAGCTTTTGAAAATACAACTTTTTCAACTATTTGCATCGATGTATCTCTGAAATGGTGAATCTTAGGAATACAAAGTACAAACAATTTTTATAGATAAAAATAAGATAAGTAATTTTCTCCTACACACTTTTATGATAAAACGTCCCGTTTTGCTTAAAAGTTCATAAAACTGATATTTGTGACATTTGACCTTGAAAATTTTATAGTTGCGTACACCCTACAATATGTAGGTTTTGAGACAACTTTTAGGGTGTCAATATCTAAGTATTTACAGACTTACAGCTGGGTATCTCGAATTCCGAGATTTTTTCCTAATTTGACTGGACTAATTGTTTCGTGTCTGGGTGTTATTGAGTTACTTTTTATATATTTACGTATTTCGCTGTACTCTATTATTATTCCTTATAGCTGTGCCCGCAACTTCGTCTGCGTAGAATAGTAACTTTTGTCTGCATTTTTAATTTCAGGACGCATTTTTTTAAAGAAATTACAGGAAAAATAAATAAAGCTACATAAATTATAAAAACTATTACAAAATAAAATATAATTAAACTTAGTAATTGATTAGATTAATATCCATTAAAGAACCTGAAATTGTTTGCAGATTAATAGGTGATAAACAACATATCACATTTTTCATTACAAATCGGCCAACTAAAAGATAATTCACTTGCACAATATGTTTTTTTTGTCTAAGCAAAGATCTTGCCTGAGAGGAGAGTGGTAGCTAGGACTCACAAAATTATTTTTCACATTTTAGTACTAACCACGATAAAAAACTTTAATTTATTTGACAGGAACAGGTTTCAATGGTTGCAAACAGATTACTGTACCTATGTTGTTATTACACAAAATTGATGTTTGATATCAGGATAACTTCAAAAGGTAAAAAATACAAACTACCGATCCACTGTCTCAAAATATCTATAAAGGATGTAGAAAGGATGAACGCCCGCAGGCCAGGTGGTCTGACGATCTGCGCAGGACGGCTGGTAGGAGCTGGATGCGAGTGGCCGGGGCTAGAGAGAAGTGGCGTGCATTTGGAGAGGCCTATGTCCAGCAGTGGACAGGTATGCGCTGATGATGATGTGACGAATTAATCAGTATTTGCTTTGCTACTTTGTTATGTGCCACTTTTGCGCATTGTATTTGTATATTTCTCGTATATAATATTGTATTCGTAATGAAACAATGAGTTAATAACGTAAAGCGCAAGTTTAAAAAATATAACTTATTAATTACTTTTAGTATTTGAAGCAATATTGCGAAATAATACTGCATAGTGACATCTCTTTAACTAACCAAGAACTAAACACTCATGTCATATCAAATCTGACACCATTTGACATGACTTGCCAGCTAAGAACGTGATAGTTGGGGAGCCCAACGGGAGTTTTTGAAGTCTTGATCAGACTCAGACTCTGTCTTGTAAGATTTTTAAATGGAAGACTCCTTGCACCCTTTCATGTAACTCTACCGGATATGAACACTTCATACGGAAGGGAGAGGGTGCGTGATCTTAAATAGGATAGGTGCTAATGCTAATTACAAAGACATAGTTAAAAGAATTGGGAAGGATTATGAAAAACGAATAATCTCCGACGGTTTCCATGGGGTGATGACCATAGAATCGCGCCTATAACAACAATTACTAAAACCTTTGACACAATAAAAATCCAAGGGGCACTTGACCAGTTTTCTAATGATCTATGTGATTTTATTAGTAACGATCTTTATATACGATAACTTTCTTTAATTTTATAATGTCCAACATTTTGACGTGAATGTTTATAAATTTTCCTTTATTTGCTTAGAATAGCGATATCCCTGTATAATAAACATTCAGATAATATCGAACAGTCTATCAATTGGAACAACACAAACCACCAATGTAAGCCAGTAAGCAAATATTGGACAACTGACCACCTCCATACCGAAAACCAGGTAATAGAGAAATGTAGCGATTTAATAAACTTTTGAACCTGGCCTGTGGATTATTCAAAGGTTTAGCTTTCTTTTCTTCAGCAAAACGTCGAACCCACATATATAAAACTTTTCCAAATCATTTACCAACAATGCACAGCCGATATCAAACTGCACACTGAAGGCCTGACATTCAAAATACAAAAAAGAGTTAAACAGGGTGACTCCCTATCACCAAAGCTTTCAGTAGCACGCTCCAAGAAGTCTTCAGGTCACTATGATATTCTTAGGTAACAATAGGAATTGGTGTAGACTCTACACCAATTCCTAAAGTTTATCTACAGTGTAGAGGATAGGCGACTGATAAACTTTCGCTTTGCAGATGACATTTTCCTAGTCGAAATACGTATACATCGACAGAACTTGAGTTCATGTTCGCACAACTGAGCGCAAAAAGCGTTGACGTTAGACTGACGATGAATAGATCAAGACCAAAACCAAGGTCATGACCAACAGCGACACTGGTTTGGTGGATTGCAGTCAACAGACAGGTAAAGCAATACGTAGAGGAGTATATACTTGAGCTAGGCAGTCTCCTTCGAAATCAGGTTGGACAAAGAAATAATCCGTAGAGCAGACAACGCCTGGAAAAGCTTCTGGTCCATGAATGGGTATATGAAGGGTGATCTTCTTATATCACTGAACCGCAAACTCATCGACGTTTTCATACTGCCTATCCTAACACATCTTGGTCCCCCACCGAAAATCAGAAGTCCAAACTCAAGGTTTTACAAAAAGCTATGAAGCGGAGTATCATAGGTATTAAGTTAAAATAAAATATACCACCATCCACTCCCAGTACGGTATTGTTGTTGGTCAAAACTGATGTAGCAATGGGCGGGGAATGTGATATGAAATGTGCGAGGATAAATAACAATAGATGGACCAGAATTGTTACACATCGCGTGCCTGAAGACGATTTTCGCCGAAAAAGACCCAAGAAAAGGTGGTATGACGATCAGGTCCATGTATCAAAGAACTGGCAAGTCCTAGCATTAGACAGAGAACAGTAGATGAGTTTGAAGGATACTTTGCCCAGCAGTGAGGAGATACAGGTTAAGAAAAAAAAATTTACAGATTATTATATAGCAGGACTTCGATATCAACTTGAACCTCCTGCATAAAAATGTAAAAATGTGCGCTGAAGTATCTCAAGATTATGTGTTTTTCCACAGACACAAACATTAATTATAACTTTGTGGTCCAAATCGTTACAATGTCACTTTTTAGGGATTATTTAACATGCACTTTGAATGACTGACACGGTCAAATAACTTTTTTCTTTCAACAGCTTGTTACCAGGTAGCCCTCCTGTATTAATCGCTGTCCCCCACTTATAAAGAAAGTGTAATATACTTTTCGTAATCTTTCTATTCCGATTCCATTTCGTTCGAGTAACTGCAAATCTAGCCGTTTACCTCCCCTACTATGACGTTTTGCTCAATAAAGAGGTCCGTATAGTCCTAGTCAGAAGGTTCATTTTGGTCGATATACTTTTACCATTTTTGTACGTGATCTAATAAAGTTGGATTTTTAACTATCCTACAGAAATTTCTGTGACTAAAAGTATTTAAGATCTTGACCGGGGATGTATGGTATCACCATGCAAAATTTCATTTAAATCGGTGTAATAGTTACAGAGATCAGTCATTTATTTAGGTTTTTTGAATATCCCACGGGAACCAGTTAACTGTCAGTGATTTAAAGTATCCTATGCATTTTTCCGGAATTTAAAATACCTTCGTGTAAACTTTCATTTTAATTGGTTCAGCCGTTTAGGAGGTCAGTCGAAACAAACAAACAAACAGACAGAGATGCAAATTTTTTTAAGTATGGGGATGTGTTCTACTACTCTCAAAACATATCCCTGACTTGTTTATTTTGCGTTTTTCAAAAAAGTACAAGAATTTTTACCTCTACGTTTTTATTATAGTATAGATATGTGTAACAAAGTGGAATCAATGTACGAAACGTGTGATATTTTAATTAAAACTGTTTTATTTTTAAAGCGTTTAGTTGAGAAAATATCCGAAAAGCTTGGTATCTTACCAAACTTATGACGATTATACTCATAGCAGGCACAAGCCAGTATTTACCAACAGAGTTGATAGCGTAATTACGCAATTTACACGTTCCATCCCGCGTCGAATTAATTAATCTAACAGCGGTATTTAACCGAGCGGTTAATGGAATCTGAACCAAATTAACTAAAACGGCCGTACACAAAGTTCCGGTCAATCGCACACAGTTGATATGAAACACATTAATTGTGTGGTGGGATTGGATTAAGTCGACATATATTGTTTCGATGGAATTTCGTGTGTACGTACACATACATATGTTATGGACCAAGTGATTAATGCGAGCATTATTAATAATGCCCGAGCATTATGTATAATGTCTAGCCCTATCGGCCCAAGTGATTAATTATTATTTCAACCTCATTATTTGTCATTATGCGCGGTCATTATTATATGGCTATGTGATAATTGGGCAATATGATAATTGTGCGTAATTTCAGAAAAATAATTGTCTTTTGTGCTTTTAAATAATTTAATAATAAAAGAAAACGTAAAATTTCCACTCTGTATAACGCTTTTTACAAAGTTACGCTTTTTGACACGTTTTCATAGTGACGTAATGGGTAATACTCACTGCGTAATTTTTAGAATAGGATGAATAATTTTTGTATATGGGAAACTTCACTTATATTTTTACGTAATTCGATTATTTTATCATTCGTAACCCCCCGCTGCTGTGTATTGACCATACATTTATCTATGTATTCAGCCATTTTCGTACATGTGTGCATAGATTAAGTTCCTCCGTGTATTTATTATTTTTTGTGACGTTTGTCGCGTTATTGGACGTTGATTTTGCTTTGTGTTTGGACTTTGATTTAAAATGCCGAAACGAGGAAAAACAATAAATAGCCAATATCTCCGTTATATTAATCACCCCGCGCATCAATACTAAAATAATGACACTCATATTGTGTTCAGCGATTTTGGGTCTAAACGCCTTTATTTATATTGCAATTTTGAATAATAGCGTGTCTTACGAGTTACGCCGCCAAATTATGTCCATTACCTCCTTTTTTGTGACATTTTTTTCACACCACAATATTATTAGAGGCTAACTACTTTTTATATTAAACTATTGTAGATCAAATGATAATAATAATTAAAGTTTTTTCTACATAATAAGTTTGTATTACTTTGCCCAAAAGGTGATAAACATTATGTATAATGCCCGGTCAAAGTGATTATTTGAATAATTATTATTGAATTGCACTCTCATATTGGGCATTTTTCATATGGACCGGGCAGTATGAATAATGCCCAATTTATCATTTGGTCCATAACACATACATAAAATCACGCCTTTTTCCCAGAGGGGTAGGCAGAGATCACTTCCAGCGATCCACTTTTCACCTCTGTGGAAACGTGACGTAACGGGTTGTGGACCACGTTGCCGCCATTCTGCCCTGTGCATTGTTTTAACAAGGTCATTGCGTTCCCACGAGTAGCAAGGACATATGACAGGGGAAGGAAAAGGGGAGGAAGGATACTATCGCCTCGGATGATTTGGACTGAGTCGATAGTAGCTCGAGGAGCCGGGGTCGCTTACCCGTATACCGTTCACCAACCACCGGACAGGTAGTTGTCACTGGTATCCCCTGACTGTGTGTACGTATGTTGATTAATATGACAATCATCGGGTAATCTCAGTGGTCACGTTCAATTTATAGTCCATGCAAGTTAGCATCAAAAATAGGGATAAAATTACATTAATTTGCGAAGAGCTGAAAATTGGCACGAATGTTGGGAACACTTTTACAAATAATCAGTTAAAATTCCCTATCGGTCTGACGAGTGACTATTATTGTAATCTTGAATGTCTATTTTGACTGGGCAATAAAATTAATAAAAATGAAATGCTAATTGTAGGTAGCACCTGCACATCGATTTAATTTTCAGTAGTTTTTGTATTGTTCATTCACAATGTTACAACGACTATAGTTTTATCTTTCTGAAACTTTAGCTTTAGCTGATAATCTAGTTATTCCAACTCTACTATAAAGATAATTGTGGTTCTCGCTTCGTTGATTGTTTCCGCTAAATCACTTAAAAACTTCAAGTACTTCAAACTCCGTCTGTCCTGTCTATTGTTCTAACCGTGTTATAGACAGTTAAACTCAGCTGATACAGTGAATTGCAGACTGGCTGGCAAAGCGAGAAAACATCTCATTGAAACAGCAGTAAAAACTCGTATTTCCTCTGTATTCTACTCTTCATCCTCGGCTTTGTTAGTCCGCCGGAACAACGGACCTCTATCACGGACTAGCATTCTGTGCGCAAACGAGATAGAGCTGTTATTTATTCGCCAAACTTTGTATCGATAAATCTGGGCTCGCAATCTTCCCTGCATGAAAAATGTAGCCGTTTTACTAGTGGCTTTTATTTACTCCCAATCGGTGCTGTTTGTTTATTCTCTTGTTTTGCGATTGCTTTCTCATAGATATTATTACCTATACTAAAATGAAAGGTGTCTTATTGTATTTTCATTTTTGGGAATGGGATCTATTTTAACTTGTACCTTTGTGATATGTTATATTTTTTTGTATGGAAGTTGCTCATTTACGTTTCAATACAATTTTTTAAATGTTGATGCAATACATAGCCTCAAGACAATGTAGAACCTATAATATTTACTTGGAATCCAATCGGTGTACTTATATTGAAATAAAGTGTAGTCTTGTGCCTTTTTAAAGTACATAAGTCTTATCTACTTATTGGTAAAATGGTTATAGCAGTCTTAGAATTAACATTTTTGTCATCGACAACTCACGCGTCACTACCGGCTTTATTCTGCTTCGTTGGTCCACACTACACTAAAATTTTCGAGGAAACTGCGATGTTATTAGGGTAGGTGGCGCTCGCCTCGGCAGGGTATGAATTCAACAAGGAAGGCAATTCCCTCTTTATAGCCTGAGAGCGGCAAGTGGCCAAGGTAAGGTGTCCATGATAACAAGTTTCGTAATTACGTGCTTGATAAAGAGTTTTCGCGTACCTGTGGAAACTAATTATAGTTTTGTTCTGATATTGTCGGGTTTGAGACTGTTTGAACATAGTGGATGAAAGTTAAGATTAGAACAGACCTTACTTACTAAAACAGTTATAGTAAGCATAGTGGTCCCGTAGAACTAGATAATAGATACTGGTCTGTAAAATCACATATAAAGGTATTTGTCTGTAAAATCACATCTAAAAGATGTGAAACAAGATCTAATGAAATCTTTTTCTGGAATTTGAAATTGGACATTTTAATTTTATGTCGATTAAAAATTGTATATTTATATGAATATGAAATATCGAATTTTTCTGTAGTATCAAATGTTCATTATTATTTATATGTAGTATCAAATGTTCATTATTATATATTAAAAGATTCTTCTCGTAAACAGTCATTTTGGCACTCGTTATTTTAATAATAACAAAATCCCTCGCGAAACTACAAGCAGTGAAAGTTGACTATCTTTCAAATGACTACAAAAATTCGTCAGCAAACGGGGTAAGCACAAAAAAAAATCCCTAGAGTGTCCTAAGACGTGCACACCGAATAGTCAACAGATTAAATTTTTCTTTATCCGTCCCCGTCTCGTGAGATATAGCTGCTTGGGGATAATATTTTAATACTGACTTTATCACAGGTGTCTGGAACGTTTTACTTTGACGATTCACGATTGGTCCATATTATGATGCCAGCAGTTGGCCAGGTCTTAAAGTATATAAGATATCACTTTTATGTGGTGGTGCCATGCTGAATACAGATCGCCAAGGAGAATATATGGGTCTAGTTTGAAATATTTATAGCTAGAAATGTATGTTCTTTCTAAATTTAAATTGGTGTGTCATATATAAATAAATAAATAAATCTTTCTTATTACGACCAAAAAAATAAACATATTTTTTTATCATAAAATCGATGCAATATGTCGACAGCAGTATGTCGACTTCGTCCGCGTTTTCCCACATTTTTTACACATTTTTCATTGTTTCTTTGCTCCTATTGGTCGCAGCGCGATGTTATAAAGCCTTCCTCGTTAAAAAAAATTAAATTCGAATCAGTAGCTCCTGAGATTAGCGCTTAAACAAACAAACATACTCTTCAGCCTTATAATATTAGTTTAGATGTAATAATGTGACTCTATGTATCCTAATCCTAAATTTAAAATCACCATCTGTACAATAACAAACGACGATATTTTGTTTAAGACTTACAGAGTTGACATCAACATAAGTACAGCTTAAACATGGTCTTGTGAGTCTTTGTGCTTTAAACTGGATCGATATTTTTAATATCAAGGTAACCAAACAGACAGTATAACGCATGTGTTTGTCTAAGGCATTATTAACTCAGCAAGCGAGGATTATTACGAACTAGTTGGGAGGGGAGTCGACGACACCTGGCAAATATACAGGGGATGTGAAATATAAGACTGAGAGAAGACGTTCTGCTCTAATTAAAGGATTTCATGATTAATTGTATCGGGTGCCTTATGTTGCTGTCTTGAATACTGACATTGTTATTTAGATGCAAGATAATTTAAATACATAGTGACTATACTATTGCATTGTTTCGAAATGAGACAGTAATACTACTATGGAATAAAGGTACTATTCGGTGTACGTGAGTTTGATACGTAAAATTGAAATTAATTTATGTGTAGTGTTCGCAGAAATAAAAGACAGTACTAGGTACAATCGTATTATGATATCAATAGAAAAGTAAGTAAGTCAGTAATAGATTTATTTAATAGAAGAAAATATAATTATTTTCATTTCTTTTAGTTTATCGTATTCATTAAGCTTGAAGTACGTAATATTTGTTTGAAATTATCTATATATTATCATATTGAATTTGTATTGCATTTTTAATAATTTGCATTAGTGACAGTAACCTTTTTAGCAACGTTCTGCAAAATGCTCAGCAAAATTATGCAAAAGAAATCTTGTTTCACGCGGGTTCCTACAATCAAAGAAATTGTTCAAGAAATTGGGCTCATTAGCGCCCTAGCGACGCTGCGATCCAGACGACTCTCTTTACGTTTATATTAAAGTAGAACAGTGAGAGAATTTACTGAACGTGTTTCAATGTTTCATAATAAAACAATACGTACACTTTATTCGTGCGGAGCCTTAGAACCTAAAGTATCTACTTGTACCTTTTGAAACCGAAAAGATGACTATTTTTAAAATATTTTCCTAATATGAATCTTGACTCTAATTAAAGATGTATTGTATAAAAAAAACGCATTAAAATCCGTAGTTTTAAAGATCGAGAAAGAAGCATCGGGAGAGGCAGAAAGTGGGAACGAATTTGTACTATGTTATGATAGCGGTGACGATGACGCCTTCAGCAACGTATAAGCATTTAAATATATTACGTTGCGTTCGCTTCGATATAGTTCGCTATAGTAAGTGCTTCCATCTGCGGGTATTATGTATGACCAGTTCACTGCTTCCTTCCTAAGCTGTACTTTCGGGGCGATTCGCTGAATCGTTCCGAGTGCTGAGAGGAGTGAACGAGGTCATTACGTCATACTTTCCCTCCGATGGCGGGATTAGATTGAAATTGAATGGTGCTCTTAACGGGAAATGGGAGACGGTGAAGATCGAGAGCCCGCCGAAAGGAATATATTTGGCAGGTTAGCTGATAATGTGGGTATCCATTTTGAAAATTGGGTGGACTGTGGCCACTGAGTCGTGTGATTATTGCAAATATCTAAAAAGAAAGTAAAAAAAATATAAATAGATTTTGAATAGGGGATGTGGGTGTTATTTTTACTGTACAACTAGTTAACCAGGCAATGTAAATGTGCCCATTACAATTAGTCAACTACATCCTTACTAGTCCTTACTATCTTTACTAATATTATAAATGCGAAAGTAACTCTGTCTGTCTGTCTGTTACGCTTTCACGCATAGAGTACTGAACCGATTTAAATGAAATTTGGTACAAATATAGTCCAGAGCCTGAGAAAGGACATAGGCTACTTTTTAACCGACTGCGCTATAAAGAAGTAATGTTGTACCCGTTAAACCTCTCTACGCGGATGAAGTCGCGGGCGGAAAGCTAGTAATACATAAGCGCTTAAAATTATCGACATAGTAAAAAAATATTTTTACATTAACAAATAGATTCTTAATGAATTTATTGTATTGTGGCAGAAAGTGTTTGGAATTAAATTTAACGACTAAAATTAAAAGGTATACCCATAGAAGTACACCATCCACAAACCATAAATCAAAGTACAATTTACAAGCTGATAAATCCAGTCCCACCAGTTCTAGACGCTCGAAGCATTTGGTCAATCTTACGTCAAATAACAATAATCAATTCTATTCCTTTTGTATTAAATGTTATGCACAATCCATAAACCATCGTTATAATAGTTAACAGTGGGAGTTCACTGTGATATTGACAAACAACTAGGCATTGATCAAACGCTGGCAAAATAAACGTTATACCGCCATTACTCTTCCTATATCCCATTGTCCGCAATTCAGTAAGAATATGGCGTATTTCCCTTCGAGCTTATTGTTACTGTCGTCAGGTAATATGCCGCCCAGGTAAAGACCAACGTTGGTTCAAATATGGCCGGGAATAAGCTTTGTTTTATACAATTTGGTCGTTTCTTTTTCGATCGAGTGTATCGAGACTCCGTCGTTGTGAAGTTTATTGTTAGTGTTAGCTATCTCTATAGCGTTTTAACACCTTTTTCTGCCTTGGTTTCGTTTTTAAGTGTTTTTAATCTATGAAATAGGTACTATTCAACTTTGTTTACTATAGTATAAGGGTGTATACATGAGAGGGAGGTTGTTATCCGTACTTCACTACATAGTATAAAACAAAGTAGTTTTCTCTGTCCCTATATCCCTCTGTATGCTTTAATCTTTAAAACTACGCTGCGGATTTTGATGCCGTTTTTTAATAGTTAAAAGAAATCAAAGAAGGTTTTTATGTAATATTCACCCGAAACGAAGCGAGGGTGGGTCACTAGTGATATTATAAATGTGAGAGTAATTTTCTGTCTGCCGCGCTTTGACGTTAAAATAAATTAAATTTTATACAAAGGTGGTTTAGATCCTGAGAAAGAACATAAGCTACTTTTTAATCGACTGAGCTGTAAGGTATTCATGTTTTAACCTATAGACGATTTCACGCGGGCGGGCACTTAACTATGTTTGACAATCCATGAAAAACCGGCCGTAATGACCTGATTCCTAACAAAAATACACAACCTAACCTTTTTGTAGACCAGGCCATGAACGATAATGGACGCCAGACAAAACCACTTTCCGTCACATCCTAGTACATCAGTTTCACCGAACTATCTTGTACAAACATTTGTCCAAAGCGGGCCAAACGCAATGAAAGTAAATCTGAACTATTTGTCAGGCGGAGTTCGGGCGAGGCAATGCGATGGGACCTCTTTCGGGTGTATCACTAACTTCCCGCTGACTAGGAAAAATGCTACGGCCCTTACGATTTGGGTCGGTTCTCGGTTATGAGGCCGTGAGGACGTGTTATATGTTTCGTTATTATTGTCGTTCCTTGTTGACGTTCATAAAATGGATACATTTGAAGACGTACGTATTTGTACACTGTGGTGGAAAGTAGGCATTTCTAATCAATGCGGCTCGTAGCATATAAATGACGGTTCGTAAGAGTCGCTGATAGATTCAGTGGGATTCGGAAGAGGGTGGGTATTTAATAGTATTACGTATTCGGCATCCAGATCAACTGCCTGAGTACGAATACTTTCACAATTGATTAATTGTACTTTACCATATAAACTAACTTGACTAATTCGATGCAAGCGGTAACAGTGACTCAATGGACATAAAGAAAAATATATAGATTCACGAATTGCGTTTTCTTTGTTGAATCGGATTTTGTCACACAGTCTGGGCTACCAGTGTATTATTGTTCTTTCTTCTCTTAAAGATGCAAGTTACGTAGGGGAGACTGGGTACGAAAGTGACAGGGTACGGTTGTGACAGGGCACATATCTCCGAAACTATCAATTGACGGTCGAGGGGTCCAAGGGGAGGGAAGTGCGCCTTGCAAGTGTGAACATGTCTCACGGGATTGCGTCAGCCGTCGGGCGAAAACAACGCTTGCAGCGACACATATTGTATTTTGGGGACCAAAAGTAAGTATTTTTGATTGTTTTTCTGGATGAATTGTGTCTTTATTTACACATTAATTGTTGAGTGTTGTTTTTTTAGTATAAGCTAGACTATAGTCGATAAAATAAAAGCAGTTATTATTTAAAACAATTAGTTCATAATGTCTTAATGCTAGATTATGTTTCAAAAGATAGTGAGGGGACGGTTGTGACAAATTTCGTGGGTACGGTTGTGACATCAGTTAAAGCTTGTTTTTATACTTTCAGATGCCTAGGAAACGAGTGAAAAAGATTGAGAGAGGTCAGGGCGACTTGTCACAATATGCAGCTGCTTACGAAGAGGTTAAACAGGGTACTTCTCTACGTGTAGCTTCAGAAAGACATGGAGTGAATCGCATGTCGTTATTGCGATACCTAAGGATTATTTTAAATTATTTTAATTAGTTTGTGAGATCTCAAGACCTATTTTTGTTACTATTTTAATCATTAGGTGCAGAAAGATAATTTGTAATGTTGATTACTATGATAACACTTATATTTTCATATTTAACACATATGTGATCCTAGGTGAACCTAGGATCTCGGATTTTTTTTTTATTATTTTAATAATTTTGATTGATCTGAAGATATGTTTTTGTTTCTACTTGTTCGTGATTATGTGTTAAGATCTTTTGTAACGTTGATTTTGTTGAAAATGTTATAACAATAATTAAAATAAATAAGTAGAAAATCCTGAAGAATGTTATAATAATTATTAAAATAATAAATGCTGAATAATTATATACAAATTATAATTAAAATAACGTCAAAGTGCCTTAATACAAAGCTTTCATTTAAATAAAGATACAGCACAATTTTGAACCATATTTGAGTATTATTTTTGTATGTCACTACTGACCCCATACACTGTCACAACCGCCCCTGGCATGGGGTCGGATGTGACAAAATTCTTTATTTTTTTGGGACATAACTATAATACCTAGATACAAAATTTTAGTATTTTTATGAAGCCAAATGTATACACTAATCTAATCAGTAACTATCGTCTTTCTGAATTGCATACAGACAAAACTATACACGATCAAATCAAAATTGGCACAACCGTACCCAGTCTCCCCTATATCTTTAGAAATGATCTATTGCATCCTTCGGGAGAAAGCCACATCTTTTCCTGTATCCTGAAAAGTCATACAGAGAATGCGGAAAGGCAACGTCTGAAAGCATTACGATTATTTTGTACATTGTCACACGCGCTCCGCTCGGGGGATACGTAAAAGCAGAGTAGTGTTGACTTCACTCGTGTCGTATGATATATTATTCCGGCTCAGATTCCTGTGTAGAGGTTTCTTGTTATGACAAAAATGTATAAGAAACTGTTAAGTTACGGGTCACTTCTAGGATTTAGATAACGATATTATTATTGAATCTGATCTCGATATTAAAATCCCGGAATTTTTATTTCAATTAATCGCTAAAACGATTAATAAGATTCCGCTCGATCGATTGGTGTTCATAAATTTATGATGCATGAAAACTTAAATTACCCAATTCTAAATATTTGTGCATTTGTTTTAAATATCAGATTCTAAAAAGTCGTTGGCCATTGTAAATGTACTGCTTATTTTAATTTCGTTTCAGCATACTACCTCAAATCGAAAACCGAAAACATCGAGAAAATTTAAAATGGGTTAGAAAGTTTTCCACGCGTACAAAACCGCGTATAAACCGTGGCGCTTTAGGGTACCATAATTCAATACGCATTTTCGGCTGTTTGTATTACGGGCCCACATTTTATTCGTACGAACAAGGGTTAGCATTATTGTTTACGTTATGCGAGCCTCTGGCGCAATTCGGCTGAGTTATGACCGGTCACCCCTGCACGCAGGTGTGGGCCTTCATTTATTTATTGGTAATTTTATTAGGTACGTTTAACCATGTAGGTTATAGTGCAGGGGATGTGTTTGTGTCTGTAGAGTAGTTGCAAGATTAGGGGCTTGTTAGGTTCAGTATTTTTACGATATTTATTATGGTCCATGATACTAGAGCAGTAGGAGTGAATATACTACCAAACGGCATTTAAGCAGGCCTTCAGGTTGAGTGCGACAGGCTCAATACGATCTATTGTGCCTGTCGACCTCATATTTGGATCTCACTACCGCTTACCATCAGGTGGAGTGAGGTCATCTTGTTAGCCTTTTATTAAAAAAAAAATACTAGTTTATAGTACACTTGCCATTATAGATGGCTATGCAGGTTCTCTTAAAATTAAAATATTATAGAATGTATCATACATAACCTTTTTGGTTGGTGTTCGATATGCTCGAGTTAAAATCCTTAGTCCAGAAATGTTAAGGTTTGAATAATGGACCATTTTATTTAAAACACCGAGTACTTAAATAACTTCCTCGTAACGAATATGATGACAGTCATCGTAGATCGGATTCATTTTGAAGAGAGCTATTTGCTCTCTCAACGCAAGAGCAAAATCAATCATAAATTCCGCATTATTCTCACGCAATCCAGTATTTTCAGTTCCGGAATTCTTCTATAGAAAATGCAAACGTTACCTGCACTTGGATCCTCAAATTCCTGCACAGACATATCGATTGGGAGGTGAGGATCAGATAACAGGCATTGGGTGGACATTATCACCCTTCGTCTGCCGGTAAAAGCGGAATAGTGTAAAGCCCGCACAACGTCCCGCCTGAAATATACCTGCTACTTTATGATAGGGCTACTTTTCTTTTTTATTATCTATGGGCGCATTAAAGTGCTGTAAAACGAAATGGGGCTATGGCGGGAAATTTTGTTCGGGAGTTTGACACTTTTGAGCTACCAAAATATTAAAACAAAAATTACCAAATCTGCTCAGAAACTTTGGTTGACGAATTCTTATTAGTTTTTTACCATAGTAATAAAAATCAGCCAGGTTCTAGTTTCTTTTTAACAAGTTCAAAATACAGTTTAATAAGCTTCTTTGTAAATTTGCGTTCTTGTATTAAATTGCGTAAGTTATCGATTTAAGTTGCTTGTTGGTTGCTTGACTGCTGTAAATAATATGAATGAACATTTATTTTACTGACATCGTATGCTTTACGAGAAGATATCTCTGACAAATTTGCTTCTGCCGTCAGCACTAAGGAAGCGATATAGTTGAATTACAACATCATAAAATTGAACGGCCAGTTAACGACTATACAAACAATTTACTCGTTATGCCATTAAATTATTACTTGAATGTAATAAAAGGGCCATCATTGGCACTTTCATCACTTACTACTGTCTCTGATAGCGAGGGTTGTCACTGAGATTTCTAATATTTACTCATTTGTTTTATCACCAGTTCTACTCATTTTGGGTCGCTGCGCCAATCTAGTTAGTAAGTGTGTTTGTTGAGAGTTTTTATGAAATAGTTTGCATATCGATCAGTTAACAGAATGACATGTTTTTTAAAAGTTAGTAAGTACTTATATCAAGAATAACAAATATCATTGTGGGCCTGGGCGGAACTTGTGCATATAAGTTTTATATGTGTTGTCTCTGGAGCTTTTTTCCCACAATAACTGTACCAATGAAGTAACACTTTGATGAGGGAAACTGCTCTCGCAGGAAAACTCTACTCGCTACATGAGGGAAACTGCATCCTGCCAAGAACAAGATGAAACACTTAAACTCATCATATACGTCCTTTCTACTCGGGCACGGGAATACCCTAAACTAGGACTTTCAAGGCTTTGTCATCCACTCAGGCCAAATGCGGGTAGGAGCAGGTGGTGACTTAGAGTTTTAGTAAGTAGATAAATTCATCAAACATTTATAAATATCAAACAAAAAATAAGAAACAAGCAAATGTAGATTGATGGAATTTATCATCTCCTATTAAAAGCCGCACCTGAATAAGATTGTGCCATTCTTCCTTCAGAACTTCCAACGAAGTTCATAAATCAAATCGTATAAAAGCCAAAACTTTTAATAAAAGGCAGCCTGAAAGACCTCGCCAGCCCTAAGAGTGATAGCCAGTATTTATGACCGTAAGATAAAGGACCAAAACTTGTTCATTGGTTTCCCATTATCCTTAATAAGTATGGATTAGAGGGAGGCCGAAGACCGCGCCATAAATTTGTAAGAAAAGGTCTTTATAATGGGTCTGCATTATCTCGTTTTATGAATCGAGTTTCGCTTGTACACTGATAAAGTATGTTTTACGGCGTCGAGGTTCATATATTATAGTGTAATTACTCCCTTGAGATATAGTACTCTGTTTGCACTACGCTTGTACACATGTGTTGCTTAGTATAGTTAGCTACTCCATGGAAAATAATAGCTCGGACTTATTTCATACTAGCTTTTCGCTTGCGACTGCGGAGTCGCTTATCGCGCAACACATTACTTCTTTATAGCGAAGTCAGTTAAAAAGTAGCCTATGACCTTTCTCTGGCTCTAGACTGTACCTGTACCAAATTTTATTTCAATCAGTTCAGTAGTTTTGGCGTAATTGCGTAACATACAGACGTACTTTCGCTTAGTAAGGATTGATTTGTCGTTCAAAAATTTTATTCTACGCTGCATAATTTTGTTGAAAAGGAACGAGGTAATTTTACACAAAGTGTGTAAATTATCGTGATAATGTAAGTGTTTAAATATATCAGTCAAATCCTGATGAAAAATACTTACTTGGCGACTGCCGCCCATATACGTCCCCCTACTGCTGGGGCACGGGCCTACCCTAATACCTTAAACTAGGGCGATAAGGGATAGTCCAGTCAAATGCGGGTTGGTTGACTACATAACTTAAGTATTTCTTCGTAGGTGTGCAGGTTTCCTCACGATGTTTTCCTTCCCGGTAAAGCGTCGAATAATCGTACATACGCATTTCAAATTTGAAAAACACAGTGGTTCTTAGCGGGGTTTGAACTGCTAATATGAGAAAGAGAAATCATAAGTAATGTCTTACGTGAACCAATTAAATCTCGACCACCTGGAACGCAGACAGATGAAAATACTGCTCACATTCTCCTCATATTACATTTTTCCCAACGTCCCCAGACGATCGCCGACGTCAAGATATGACATTCTTGCTTTGTCGTAGCGAAAAGGAAAATATACGGGAACTTCCTAATTTGATCAGGGGGTAATCCAATTATTTCCACGTAGGGACCCTGACTCATTCCGAGTGATATAAGATTTAATTACGGGCGAAAGGAAATTATCTCGAAAAAGGTTACTTTGCGCGAATACCGCATTTTTCGTGATGTATTTCTTTCCGATTAGCGTAATGTCTGAGAAAATTATGTACGATGTCGTTTCTTGACTTTATTCGTGCAAAAGTGTCCTAAGTAATGAAAAGTACACTTATTTTTTCCAGCTTATTTCAGACAAGTGCGTATGACATAATTATAGTACACAAGTGTGAGCGCAAACACAAGTGCACTCTTACATCTCTACTCCCTTACTCTCATAATTCGGTGAGAGACAACAATCCGACATGACCGATGAGAGATCAGGCGAAGGACCAGCGGCTTAACGTGCTTTCCGAGGCACGGGCGTTCAACTGCCAACGTCCTAACTCCGGGCTGAGTAATATCATTACAGAAAAACTCACAAAAAATTTGCTCTACCCCGGACTCGAACCGGGGACCTCTCGGACCTTAGCGCTTGCTACCGACCAACGAGGCAGTCCAAAACCCAAAAATATGATACCTTCCTAACTAACACACTACAACAATGGATGCAAAACGATTACCACCAATCTCTTCCATATTCATGTTCGTTTTGTGAAGGTCCAAATTAGAGGGTGTGTCTTGACCTGAACCGTTCTGTAACAGAAAGTGGATCGGTGACGGCGGACCCTTATTACGGGTGTCAGTTATCATTAGTTTCGTTCAAACAAATGTTGCGCCCTGCGGGAAGGGACCCGACGTGAACTAAATTATGAACGGGATTCATTGTGAATTGGAATATACTGCTTTTCTTTCTTAAAGCGACAGTGGATATAATAATTTAAAAAATCTTTTTCAAGAGTAGAAGTTTTCTTATTTGTATTATCTTACTAATGAGAAACACACAGAAAATACAATGTTTATTTCTTTTATGGTCAATAAGCACATTATTATAATTATTATGGGTATATCATATTTTTACTTACACTATTAAATATTCATGCAGTTATAATTACATTCATCTGTTGCCTGGTATACAGACTTTTCATTCATTTGTCTATGAATCATTGCATACGTTAACAACCTTGTGGATCTTGAGTCAAATAACTGTGTCTGAGTTAAATATTTTTTTATTTATTAGTTAAGGCACCATCACCAGTAAAGTCCATTTAGTTGTGCAGAAATGAATAAAGTTTATGATAATAGAATTAAATCAATGTTTGTTTAACTTTATAATTTCTTACTTCACATTATTTATTGAATACGAAAGTAGGACAGCCAAGAGAAATGATCTCGTTCAATCAAGCCGATTGTTTGCATAAATGAATGGCCTTTGGTTTCTTGCATTACCATTTCTGCGTACTTTAGTAGGCCTCATTAAAATCGAACAAGACAACAATAGAAACAACTCAATCGCGCGTGTTATGCAAATACCTGCACGCCCACAAAGACAACGTTAATATAATTCATGAAAATTATGACATAGTCTTAATGAGGAGTCGTTAATATAATATGATTGATATACTTGTATAGATCGGAAGGTCTGGTTGGAGCCAGCAGGTGGTAGATAGATTGGTGGGACCCTTTCCAACTATGGTAGCTTCTATCGAGCCGAAATGGTTGAGCTCTTTAAGTTTGAATTTAAATCAGTTATGGCCTATTTAAGATCATTTGAAGGTTCTCTCTAGTCTAAAGGGTCGACTTTGGTGAACTTAAAGCTAAGTCACAATTAAGTGCTGTTTTTAAATTAACTTGTTTTACAATCGAATCCAGTCCCGTTTAGTCTTTGAACTTTACTTCCTTATAGGGAAGTCGGTTAAACGTACCCATGCCTTTTTTAGGGTTCCGTAGCCAAAATGGCAAAAACGGAACCCTTATAGTTTCGTCATGTCCGTCTGTCCGTCTGTCCGTCTGTCACAGCCGATTTACTCGGAAACTATAAGTACTACAGTGATGAAATTTGATGGGAATATGTGTTGTATGAACCGCTACAAAAATATGACACTAAATAGTAAAAAAAAGAATTGGGGGTGGGGCCCCCCATACATGTAACTGAGGGATGAATTTTTTTTTTTCGATGTACATACCCGTGTGGGGTATCAATGGAAAGGTCTTTTAAAATGATATAAAGTTTTCTAAAAAACATTTTTCTTAAAGTGAACGGTTTTTGAGATATCAGCTCTCAAAGTCGTAAAAAGTATGTCCCCCCCCCTCTATTTTTATAACTACGGGGTATAAAATTCTAAAAAAAATAGAGGTGATGCATGCTAATTAACTCTTTCAACGATTTTTGGTTTGATCAAAGTATCTCTTATAGTTTTTGAGATAGGTTGATTTTTATTATATTTGCTGCTACGGAACCCTTTGTGCGCGAGCCCGACTCGCACTTGGCCGGTTTTCAATCTCTATATTCTAAAACGACTGAAAATATTGAAATGAAATTATAATTTCATTTTGGTGTTAAAGCGCGCTTCTCCATCTCTAGACTATATTTTATTATGTACTATATAATTTCGTTTTGGCGATAAAGCACTGCATTACTTAAGCGTTTATAATATTAGCAAGGGCAAGTAAGAATTTATTGTGCTCCGAAGGCACGGCACGACTATAAGAGCAATATGTCAGAACCATTGGGAGAAAGTGAGTACGCCACTTGCAGATATTAGTCAAATATTGTACAAGTCAAGTTTCAGCTACATGAATTTGGTATATCTGCCTCACTGAAAACGGACTATATTGGCATGGCTGTGCACCTAGCGTCTGTGATGTTGGAATTTCGAATCGCAGATATATCACTACGCACAACCCGTCAAATACGTGGAAACTTAGATTTATTGCGCAAGTTCCACTTAGACAGTATTGAAAGTTTCGCGGTTTGAGATGTGTAAACTGTATCAGCTGTAAGTGTTTGAATGGATCGACGTTTGAAATATTGGTCTTGTTCATAAGTAATTCGAAAAGACATCCGTAACAGTTGTTTGATTTGAAAAGTTGCAGGATTTATGAGGTTATCACTCACTTTTGCTTATATGGATGCGGGTTGAAGAAACTTGTTGATAAATCACTTCTAGCTTGTCTGGTTGTTATCAAACCATTACTCAAGATTGACTGTTCAGAGAAATAACTATTATTTAATAGTATTAGCTGACGTTCAAAACATTTCAGTATCAATTATAGAGGAAACATCCTGAATATCTTTCATTATGTTTTTTTTTGATAAATAAGAATAAGAAATGCTAAAAGAGTGCAATTACATATTTTTAAAGAAGACACATAAATAAAAACAAAAGTACAGGAAGTATGTAAAGGTGATTAAGCCTGTGCTGACTTAGAACTGATATTCAATTCGGCGCTGATTGTAGGTAAGAGGAGAGTCTAAATAATTTATGTAGCGCTTTCTTGTTAGTATCGTCTAGAAATCGCCATTCAGAACTGCTGGTAGATTCAAACTGTAACCGGTAGTAGAATTATTCAGCCCATCAAATACAAAATTAAATTGTTTTGTACGTATAGACCCATAGAAATAAACAAACATACAAAGTCTCAAAGTTTTGAAGTGAATTATAATGAATTAAGCGAACCCATTCATTCCAACATCCTTGATATTGCTAATGGGGCGGCGAAGTTATGGCCACGCGCGATGCGAATTATGAATTAAGCTACTCTTACCGACTCGGGACACGCAACGGATGTCATACCTAATCGTAAAATTATTCACGGTTCGCTTAACGTGACTCTAATGTGTTTAGTCTCGGGAGCCTGAAACTTAAGATGGCGCCAATCGTAAACGTTTACAGGATGTACAGTTGTCATGATACGTTGAATCACGCTCCATTTTCTCGTTTTCTTTTTCTAGCTAATCTATCTTTCATGCAACATCTAGAAAATCTCTAATTAAAACAAACAGGCCAAGCCTCTATGAAATATTCGTTTTAAAAGCATGGTCGAATGGTTAAGATCGTTGATTGCCATGCGAAAGGTCGCCAGTTCATACCCCGCCTCGTACTACTGTGTTTTTCAAATCTGAAATTCACATGTACGATTATTCGACACTTTAAAGAAAAACATCGTAAGGAAACACCTACGAAGAAATTCTTAGCTTGTGTAGTCAACCCACCCGCACTTAGCCAGGGTGGTTGACTGAAGCCTTATCGCCCTAGTTTCGGGTAGGCCCGTGCCCTAGCTGTGGGGACGTATATGGGCTGATGATGACGGTGATGATGATTTGTTGTTATAGCGGTAACGGTAATACATCTTTTGTGAACATTTCAAGTTATCGCGATTCTTCAGATCCAGCCTGGTGACAGACGGACGAACAGAGATGTTTTAGTAATAGAGTCCCGTTTTACTCTTAGGGTACACAACCCTACAAGGATGAAGTAGAAAAATATGTGACTTAAAAAAAATACTCCTTGTTTGATTGTTTAAAAAGCTCAAAAAGTTTACGTGAATACACTCTCGCGCCTGATTCTACGGCAGATTTTTCTTTATCAACAGCAGCAACACTGAAGTGTTGCTGGCTGCCTTGCTGATGAAAAGAGATCTGCGGTTCCTTTACACGGGTAATTATGATTTCTGTTTTTCATTTAGATTTCAATTTGTATCAACAAGAAATTAATGCGCCATTATGTAGAATTAGATACATAATTATATCTATTTACTTACTAGAATTCTCTATTAGCATGTGTTACGGGCGTTTTAGGTTAAGAAATGTTAGGGGTAAAAAGATACATTGGAAATTCAAGTAGAGTCAAAGAGTCAATACTTGAGTAGATTTTGTCATTATATAAGATCGAAGAAGTAACTCCTACAGCGACATCCATAAAACAAAACCAATCAACCGGAACACCTCCTCGAACTTACCGAATACACCTTAAATCGCAATTGGATCACGTAGTCACTTCATTTCCCGCGATCCTCATAGTGTTTCCAAGTACCACCCGAGGCAGGTACCCCGAGGGTGCTGGGGTAATTTATGACCCCAGATAACGAGGGCGAGCGGTCTTATCGAGTCCCGGTGCTCTTTTTACCCCGGCTTCCTCCGCTCTTTTTTTCGTTGGCAAATCGACTATTACTGCGCGTTATCGAGCGGAGACAATCGTTGATTAGACGGTCTGCCGGCTTATTACGAGGAGAATGGGATTGATAAGAAATTAGGGTCGTTCACTCATTAGGTGGGTATTGTGTCTGGATGATACAATAGCCATTAACTATTAGTAACCAGACGTTGTTGTATTTCGTTAGGGTCTTCGTACACGGCGTGTAGTGAAAAAAATTCAATGACGAGAGAAGCAAAGAATACTTGACTCCTGGTATAAGAGACCAGGGTTCCTGGCACTACCAAATCCGCTTTCGACCCAGTCAATATAAAAAAATAGCTTGAACTAATTTCTCGGAAAATGTAACCATGATTTGAAATTTGTTGGAGCTTTACGGAGCAGTTTTATAACAACAAAAGCTAGCCTAGCTAAAGCTATAAGTGTGTGTAGACATTGTTACCCATTTAGCATGAGGAAAGAGCTTGAAGAAAAACAAAAAACAGTTTTTTTACAAACATATCCCTCAAATTTCTATTTCATGTAGTGTTAAAAAGGTGATTTATAACCTTTATTTCCCGCTAGCACCATTGGAGACAAATAAAAGCTTACTCTTGTGGATATTTGTGTGCAGTCGTTTGCGCTAGTTTTATTGATATCATTTATTATTTTTTCGACTGTGAAAATAAATAATGGGCACAGTCGTTTCTCCCGGAAGGCCTTTTCCGGAAATGGGCGCCATTCTTCTGACGACGGCACCCTGATTGGCGCCTCCTTGTACTGCTGCTGGGTTATGGGCGAGTTAGTTGTTGATAGATTGGTGTAATATTGTTGTGTTTGTTGGCGCCACTTTTTACATATGGATTTTCAATGTATTTGTGTTTTGTTGTTACCATTATCAAACAGGGCATATCTGTCCATGCGCATCAAAAGCCAGAGATTGAGCGTGCTTGTGTCTTCGTGACTGTTGATACTTAATTACCTTACATTTTCATAATATGAAAACTTAGTACAGATGAACGGAGTGAACTACAGGCTAGCTCTACTGAAAATTAAGTGTATGTGAAAAAACATACACACTAGAGTCACAGATAAAAAAATATTCTTGAGGTCTGTCGCCTAGATAAAACACAAGTTTAATACACTATACAACAACCAACCATACACACAAAAGTACACTCTTTCCAGTCGTCAATCAATATAGACTCTACCTATCCACAAGCTACATCTTCAAAAACAAAATGTTATTCCACCAACGAATCAAGATAATGCAACTTCAGTTTCAAACGGAAGTCCCGTCGATTCGGTCCAGACCGATGAGGGATAGAGCCGTAAAGTCCGCAGGTGTGCCGAATGAAGGCTGCGACGTGACGAGACGTACCTATGAAACTTTAATGCTTCGCCGATTTTTTGTTGTGTCGGAGCTTTTCCGGGCGCCTCTCTAAGCATGGTGTTAGACTATCTGATTTTTCCCTGTTCAGTTGCTTGAATTTCGTATAAAACTTATATACATACACATAAAATTACGCCTTTTACCCAGAGGGTAGGCAGAGATCACTTCCTGCAATGTGCTACGATCCTGGCATACCATTTTGGCCACACATCTACATAATAATATCAATCTCATCAAGAAATAAGAAAGGAAGCTATCAATATTTTATTTTTGAGCAAAATAATCATAATCATGTTGAAGTTTTTATTACGTTATCATTTTTAAGGTTGAGATTTCATATCGAGGTATTTTTTTATTTTATATCAAACGAAAAATGCACTTGTTAATAAACTGAATTGTCATAGTTTTGTTTATGGTTATTCATCAGGTTTGTTTTTTCTTTCGCATTAATAACATACACTTTATATTATGTCCTAATCATAAAATAGAAATTCAAATAGCAATAGAAGGAAATAAGATATCGTGAGACCAATCAACGCCACACCAATACGCTGTTCGCACTTCATTATCATATTAAACCCTTATTTAATCGCAAATTTCACACGTCAGTCTCAACATGCGATCTCAGGTAGGCCGATTAAATTCTTTTTTATCCTTATTCGAATCGGAAAGATGGCGGGCCAAACTCGAGATGAGATTTCGCACCCTGAGGGTATCGTTTAGTTGGTACCAGTAACGGCAGCTGTTGGATCTCGGTAGCGTCATTATGCATAGATCTACCAAGTGATTGCTGAGAAAGATGTTTGATAAACAGGCTATTATCAATTTGCCAGAGGCACGATTGCCTCATTGCGCTATAAATTTTATTACGAGTCGCGTGAGTGAAATGGCGGCTTGGAAGTTATTAGTTTATGGGTATCTCTGAATCGGCGTTCTGATTATGGCACTTATAAAGTAATTTTAGTGTATGTAACACAAGGTAGGTTAAATTGTAGGGCTTCTGGAATTGTGCATAATTGGCTGTCCAGCCAATTATGTTTCTTTGGGATTCCGAAATCGACAAAGGTGACAAATATATTTTACGACTTTTTTGTGTATTTTTTTTAACAAAAATATGTTATGTTACTTCGTCGTAAATTTAATTAAATCGCATCCAAATCCGTTGTGTAGTATTAAAGATTTAAACATGCGGACAGAAGCCATCTTGTTTATACTATGTACACATGCGGTTTGAGCAGTAAATGTCAAAAACTTAAAAGTATAAAGTTCATTTCCTTACTTTTTGCACTTTACGTGCATACACGGAGATTACATAACACATTTAACCACTGCATAATCGTGTTACTTCGCTCGCCTGCACTCAAATTAATTTCCCAAAGCTTAACCCTAAAATAAACACATCCCGTCCAGTTTTTAACAATGCGACGAAAATTGTGCAGCTCCAAAAATTATACGCATCGCTCTTATCCGCTGCGCCGTAATTCAAAATCCAATTTGTGTGAAATCGGATTTCAGAGGGAATATATTCGATATCCCGTTTGTTGTGGTGCTTATGATTTATCACTATGTTTGCATTGAATTCGGCTAAATGTGTTGGTCTGATATACGGTTTGTCGTTCTCGGCGACGCCAATACATTTGTGGGTAAACAAATCATTTTTGCGTCGTGGCTTTTTAGTTTTATAGGTTTCGATGTAACATATTACTTTGTATGGACAGTAGACATGTAGCCTGCACAGTCTCGTAATTGTGGATTTCGCATCACGTTATATGTTTTCAAAAAGAAATATGTATTTACTCAAAGCTGTACCATTTACTTAAATAAAATAAGTAGTTATATAATTGTTGTAAGATGTAACAACCATCGCACTTAGCTAATTTCATCTTTATCCTTATTGTTTTGAAGGTAATATGCAAAAGTGCATTAAGTAGCAAGTTAGAGAAACTTTTAACAGGATTAAGATTTCAACAAAGAAACGTAAGAATGGTAGGGTTGTAAATTACCCGAAGACTTATCTTAATTATAAGAAAAAATGTTCGGGAAATTTTCAACATTAGCTCGGCACCAGATTTCTTGAAGGGTTCACCATTAATCATGGGGGCGCTTGGAAAATGCCTTTCATAAAAATATATTAAAAGTTTCCTCCGCGTCACTGTGAGTTTCCGGGTTTTATGTTAATTCGATGTCATAAAAATTTTGTTATTTTCCTCTTTATGTCATGAGGCCAATCCGAATGGCCGTAAAGTGAGGATTTTCTATTTAAATGTCTTCGGGGCAATGAATGAGATATCATTGCTTAATCCGGTAAGCCATTTGAAGAATGGTGATGTAAAAATGGATTAGTCGGCTCTGAGCTACGATTTAGATGTCAGCCAATATCCTAAATTAGGGACAGTAGAGTTATTTAAAAAGTAGCATAATGAGTGTCTATGGGGCCATGGGCTGTATGGGTACGTTGTCATATATATTAGGCGTTTTACTAAACAAGCGTCAGCGTCTCCAAGACACATTTAAAGTTCAATCTCAATTCAGCTCAATAACATAATCTATATGAATCTAAATCACCCCATAAAGATCATTATCGCGTACACATTTAACCGTGCGGCTATACAAATGTCTATAAATTCGAATTAGAAAACAGAACAGTAAATTAGCATCTCTGGAGTGCCATAAATAGTGTCGGCCCAGGGGACGGTTGTGGTTCCGCTCCTTCTGCTATCGCAAATTAATTTATCCCTAGGGAATGTCGGGAACTATCAATTTGATCCAGTATTGATGTATAGACGTGTCCCTTGGTATTGCCGCAGTAAGCAGGTTCTTCGGACTTTGATTTATGTAAGTAATGGTCTTTGGATTTCATACTAAATTTTGCTATCCGTAATGATCTATTATTTAGCGTAAATTAGTAGTAGGTAATACAGAATGATTTAAATTGCTTTTATGTTTATAAGAGGCAGGGGTTCGCCTGGCTTAGGTTTTCAGAGAAGTTATTATGCTTAACCTTCACGTGAGCAAATTAAAAAAAAAATCGTTCAGTTATTGTTTGTGTTTAATATATATAGTAACAGAGCCCACGACCAAAACCATGTCTCATAGCAATACGGTAAAAACCCTATAAAATCTTTAGATTGTATGATTCTGAACCCGACTAGGTATATAGTAGTAACGGTCGAAAGTGTAGCAACTGCGTGGGAGGCCATTTCTGCTGTGTCAAAAAAGGCAGTCGGTATTATAGCAATACGTCTGATAGTGATAATGTACATAGATTTTATAATTGTATTACGAAAAAGTTTGTTTTCAGACATTTTGTGCGTAGCACATTGCCTGAGCGCATTTTTTAAAATGTCAACAAATTTATCCTACCTGTATCATAGCAATACGGATAATTTTTTTTAACTTTTCGTTTTGCTGCCTTGATTACCAAAACCTGTTTTCAGACACTTTAAGTGTAGCATATGGAGAATATGCTAAAACGAAAATAACAAGTGTGCTTTAAATAAAACCAAAACTATCAAATCAATCAGTATTTAATTTCAACAGCCTCATCGCTTGTTACGCCCCTGCCCCTTTCTTACTATTATTCATTGGTTTCATTCAAGATACCTCAATACGATTCTTAAATGATATCTGAGTATCGAAAAGTTGTCTGATAGAAAAGATGCTACACTTCATTTGTCTGATATAATTTTTTTGCACATGTGGACAACTTATTCTATCATGTCTAGCAATTTTCAGACATATTGCTATGATACCGATCGGTAAAATTTGTTAACATTTTCAAAACGGTCTCAAAATTTTATGCGTCCACATTTCCGTCTGAAAATTGTTTTGTTCGCATCAAATAACCAAAATTTACTAATAAAAAAGATTTTCAGACGTAATGCTATGAGACATTTTTTTTGTCTCATTTTTAATCTTTTTAAGTGATTTTACGGGTTTGCGCTACACCACTAACGTCTGAAAAATATGTTTCCGGTATCTCAGAATCATCATTTAACTACAGTCTGCAAATCAGACATATTGCTATGATGCAGTTCGGTAAAATTCTTTGACAATTTTGAAAATTCGGTCAGATCAAACGCTACGCGGAAAATGTCTGATATTGGTATTTTCGAGTTCAGAATAATCTTATCTATCGATTTGATGCGGTTTTGGCCGTATTGCTATGAGACAAAAATTTTGGTCGTGGGCTCTGTTACTATTAAACTGTCATGGTTGGCCAACTAACGGTTGACCTGGCCTGTTATCATAGCGCTTGCAACAGCGTAATAGAGAACTCATTCAAATTAGAGTACATATTATACCTATATATCCCCGACATGTTCAGTTGTCTAGTTTGTGTTTAATTAACTAGTTTAGGGATAGGCCGGAATGAACTATAAAAGCCCTAGTTCTTCCACACTCATGTCCGGTCCTACATTATAGGGCCCGTCCCTTCCGGTCACCGTACCCACCGATACCCTTTTAGCCTAGTTTCCGTTAAGTTCACCTGTTTGCCAGAAACAACAAAGGTTTTAGTTATTTTAATATCTCTTGTGGTACAATTACCTAACTGTAGAATGATATACATGTACTACGCGCTTCAATCGGCGATGCAACTTAAACAAACGCTTTGTCACGGGGAAACTTAACTTATAATTGAAATTAAGTAAATACAAAGATGTTTTTATTCTAACCAAAAAAGAAAAAAAAACTGTCTGACACATATTAACGTCTACTATAACAAGAACCATATCAATCACCACTAACTCCCATGTGGCAATAACAAGACAATATTATGTGACAACGTTCATACGCCGTGGCGTAATGAGGTAGATTCGGAGCGATTTATAGCATACATTAATCGCGGTAGATATCAAAGGAACCTTTCCCCAAGGTATAAAGTCGGCTCACATATTTCCCCGATTTTTCCCCGTCTCATATGTTACTTGTCCGAACTTCTACGTATTAGGGTTAGGCTCGGTTCTCGCTTGCGATTTGAGATGTTTGTACGAAGACAGCGTTCGTTTAAGTAGCAATTTTGAATAAGTAATGCTTCCTGATAAAACTAAGAGATTTAGTTCTTCTTTTCTGCCACGTGTCATTAAGGCATGAAATGCCCTTCCAGCTCATGTTTTCCCTCCCTCCTATGATCCCGGGCTCATCAGGCGGGGCGTGAAACGGCATTTAAGCAGGCTTTCAGGGTGAGTGCGACAGGCTTAATATGGTCCATTGTGCCTGTCGACCTCATATTTGGATCTTACTACCGCTTACCATCAGATGGAGGGAGGTCACCTTGTTAGCCTGTTATAAAAAAAAAACCACCAATATGACGATTGACAGAGCTGTAAAGGCATTCCATTCCTTATTGAACACGGGGCAGAAAAGAAGAACTGAACCTCTTGGTCCGAGCCACCAGCGCTCGTATTGGCAAATCAAATCAAATCAAATCAAATCAAATTATTTATTGCGTGTGACATTAACATATGTTACAGGTGGTCGAAAAAATTAGGTCTACATGTGACGTGTTGGCAGCGCGCACCTGTCCACACTTACTTATTTTCTACCAATAATAGTGACGGCGAAAATGATTTTGTGAAATTTTGATTGGTCTATTATAGAAGAAGATCCCAGAGCCGCCAGACATCACTTATTTTCTAATGGACAAAATATATACGATTGAGTAGTGGTGGGGTGTACTATCATCATATGACTAGTTGCTACCTTGACCAGACGGCCATTTTTCAGATATCAACCAATCAAGGTACATAGAAACACTGCTCACCTCACTTAAATTCTGATGGCTGATTTTAACATATATTTCACACAATATCATTAAAAATCAGGATTCATTACTCCCAGACACATGCGGTCGGCGGTTTTACCTTACAGACGCTTTAAAGCTATGAAAAAATTTTTACTTTTACTTATTTTCTGATGCCTGATTTTTATATATGTTATTCAAACAACTATTTTAAAACGTTTTGCAAACGGACAGACCGATCCAAGGGGCCAAACATTCACCAGACCCAACTGTTTTAGATTTTTTTTTTAAATTGAATTTAGTTAAATTTTTCTAATAAAATAGTTTGTAAGGTACAATTCTATAATTATTGCGGTCAGATGAGCACTTTTTAGTTGTTTGAATAACATATATAAAAATCAAGCATCAGAAAATAAGTAAAATTAAGTAAAAGTAAAATTTTTTTCATAGCTTTAAAGCGTCTGTAAGGTAAAACCGCCGACCGCATGTGTCTGGGAGTAATGAATCCTGATTTTTAATGATATTGTGTGAAATATATGTTAAAATCAGCCATCAGAATTTAAGTGAGGTGAGCAGTGTTTCTATGTACCTTGATTGGTTGATATCTGAAAAATGGCCGTCTGGTCAAGGTAGCAACTAGTCATATGATGATAGTACACCCCAACACTACTCAAACGTATATATTTTGTCCATTAGAAAATGAGTGATGTCTGGCAGCTCTGGGATCTTGGACCATTACTGTAGTTTCTTCTATCTATAATATAAAAATGAATCGCGAAATGTGTTGGTAAGCGCATAACTCAACAACGCCTGAACCAATTTGGACAATTCTAAATGTTCGTTGAAGTCCAAGGTTGGATCTTACGGCGAGAAAAAAATCGAAAAATTGCCGGGAAAACTCTAAAAACGGCCCTTTTCTTTTTCACATTTTTTTGACAGGGCGAAGTCTGTCGGGGCAGTTATAAAATTATATTTTTATTGGCGTAATATTATGTTTTCGTGGCAAGTGAATGGATCAACGAAATGGAAACTTTAAATGCTGGCCATCAAGATTGGCTCAAGAATCTTACTTGCTTGATATTCATCGAATTATTTTCGCTTCGATGACGTACTATCATCGTAGCAAAGCCGGACGGAAAATTGAGTTCTTTATCCAACAATCTTGATGGAAAATCGCATCGCACCATACAACCTTATTTTGTTCAGCGCAACGGGCGTTCTCATGCAGTTCGGGTCTAACGGATCGAGATCGCACTATAGATACCATCGACTGCGGAGGCTTTAGAGCCTTTCCATTTGATTATGAACATCGCACGGGAATTGCGAAGCAGCCTTTTGAATTCAGCAAAACCAGCTCCAGGTTCAATCTAGTAGATCGTTGAAATGGAATGAATTTTTGTGAATACGATGGAAGACGACAGAAGTTGCAGTGTTTTGATGATGATGAAAACGGAATTGGTTTAGATAGAAGATATTGGATGACTCGCTTAAAAAGAGTATCATAATGAAAGTCGATATAAAGTTGGATTGTGTGTATGCATTTGGTATTATTATGCATTAAGTATTTTCAATAACCATTCTCTTTAATAAACCAAAGTAATTACTTACTATTTCAATGTTATAGCAGAACTCTGCTATAACATCATATTATTATCTGAAGGTATACACTACACTACAGATAACTCGATTTAAACAAAAGTTTTAAAATTTTGTTATTTTTTACGTTGTAAGAGTAGCAGCTCGGATAAGAAATATATTATTCGAACTAATATTTTCTTTTCATACGTCCAAACTAAATAACTATGCCAAGGAACCGCTACCGGTTTTTCAGCAACTAAGCTGTATTTCAAGCCCCGTACCCACCTTACCTTTATTACTGCTAATAAGCGTTTTTCCAACACCTTGCGAGTATCCACCATTACCATTTCTTTAGACGCCGGTTCTTGCCCGAGCTATCTTCCGTTTACGATCCGAACTCCGTACGTTCCATTGTCCCATCTGTGGAGTCCGATTATCACCCCCGTTATGAGATAGGAATCTTCAACAATCGAATAAAACACGAATCGATTCGCGAAAATAACAAAGGCCATTGAATTCCGTCATAACGAGTGGATTTTGTGCGATATAAAGTGTTTTTTTCGTCCAAATCTAGGATTCTTTGTTTGAATGGTACGTGTCGCTCGGTGTTTGTAGATACCGAATAGAACGTGTTATGAATAAGATAATGAAATAGAAATCGTATACAAAGTGTCGTGTTTCACTAAGTTAGATTCTGTTATATTGGTGTCGTATCTTTTATTTTATTACATTGAGGCTTGGGTCCTTACCGTTTCGGCTTATGTTTGCTCTTGCGAAGCGCTTTTTTCAAAATAATAATTTTCCAACTCGAAAATGAGAGAAGCTATCGTTCTTTTATAAGATGTGACGTAAGCAGGTACTGCTTGCCGCATGAAATCGATGCTTAAAACTGAAGAAGCTCGACACCCTAAGTCATAAAGCGGTTCGAACGTGCTTTCGCGTTTCGGTTAAACCTTTCGTAAAACCGGCATTTATTGATTTCAATAAAAAAGAACTGCACAAATCTATTGTCCTATTAAGATAGAATCATTTTACTGCGGGAAAACAACCACTAAAATTTCACGATGTAAATATCAGACGGATGTACCATAGTACAAGCTCTGCTTATAAATATCTACCTATGTATGTATATCAGTCTACGAGTATCTGTCCCATAGTGCAAGCTCTGCTTAGTTTGAAGTCAGATGGCCGTGTGTGGAGATGCCCCAATTTTTTTTTATTAAAAACTTGTATATGTGAGTATCACCGTGAGATGTGAAGTCGTTCATTTGCTTAACATTTTATGATTGTAGCAATGAGAATTCAAACATTTCTACAAGACAAGAAAATATTAATTAAGGTAGGACATGCTAATGTCTCTTATTATTCTCGATGGCACGACAGAATTACGCGAATCCTTCGCTAATTTATCTGTTTCCTCATTATCTTTTCCCTGCATTATTCAAAACGTTTTCAGCTACAGTCACGCATCAAGGCAATTAATTTGAAATCTCCAGAGTCCATAAAGGAGGTTTAATTAAAAAGAAAAGTAGGAGGATCCGCCTGCAAATCCGGCTTAGCTTGCAGTTGGGGATAGCAGGGAACTTTTCCTTCAGAAATTCGTTTTTCATGTTACACCGAGTTGTTAAGCCGATATTAAAATTTAGGTTTACGGCTTTTCCGCCCTCCCGATTACGGCGCGATACCGGCAATGTACCGCGGTGAGTGCTTACTCTGAAAGATAAATACATTACAATAAGATAACGCTTTTATCTAGAGTCAAGGCCTTATAAAATTTAAGTGAACATGACAATGTGTGTGCCTTTTGATATTAAACTAGTGACCCGCCCGCGCTTCGCGTCGTGTAGGTATATTAAACATATAACCTTCCTCTTAAATCCCTTTATCTATTCAAAAAAACAATCAAAAGCCGTTGCGTAGTTTTAAAATTTTAAGCATACACACATACAGACAGACGCGGGAAGCTACTTTGTTTTATACTTTGTAGTGAAATATCCATTTACTTGAAAATACGACAAGTAGAACATTATTTATCGTAAGCTATTTTTTAAAGTGTCACATTAGATGCCTATTCCTATATTATTATATCCTATATTTAGTAGTATATCTCCTAGACTTCTTCATCAATTGAGTATAATCTATTAAATTCATAATAACACAAAACTAAAGTATACTTCAGCATAATAAACTCAGTGTTACTTTTTAGCGATAAAATCATCTCAAAACGCGTACACAGTCGTCTTTGGCTATCGTAGAGCCGTCGAACTTTATACAATACTAAGCTGAAGTTAATAGTACGAAACTTAGTTCTAAGTATGGGGAATGTGGCCTACGCTCCCTTATTCAGGGCTAATAAATAGCTCACTCCACCTAGCCCTTTGTGGCCCATTGTTTTCTAACTACGGCCTAAGTATTGTTCGGGATAAACGCATTGTCGGCCACGCCACCTGATGTGGGATATTTATGTTGGCGATTGTGTGTGAACATTACTTTATAAGAACGTAATGTATGTGGAGGTGGAGCGCGAAGTAATGTGAAGTTGGCGTGGAAATTTTAGTTTTAGTTTGTGAAGTGACAGATTTTGTCATACATTATCGTACTATTGAGTATACTAGACATAGAATAAGGAACAACTCTATTTAAATCAAGCAACATTTATTGAAGAGTTCAACCGTAAAAGTAACATAATAGTTGCACGTAACACTTAGGGGTGAGAGCCATCCGCTCCCCCGCAAGTCCGGTGATGATGACAAGGCTACTCCAAGCCATCGTCGTAAGTCAGTTAGGAAAAAATAAGCACATAATCAAATTAGCTAACTAAATGATTTGTCAGTGCCTTCAAAACGTCCCTAAACTAATTTCAGCCAAAGTATTTCAAACACGATATCAATCTAAATTCAATTGCACGATTTCTTCCCTTACATAGAAACATATATTTATACTAACATTGCATGTTAAATGAAAGCTGAAACTTTTACAACAGCTACCTACAGCTAAGTAGAACCGAGGGAAGTGAAAGGACGAAAAACATAGCAAGGTGGTTACAATTCCAGCGCTCATTTCAAAAGATAAGTAGGCGTTTTAATTACCCATTCGTCTTCGAGCCGGTTCCAAATTTCCAACTCCTCAGTAATTACTTGGCAGTTATCTGGTTTAGGTAATAACAGTCCGCTAGACAAGCTAGCCTCGTAAATAAACCGAAACAGATGGTGATCTGGCTAAATCGTTAATTTAGTAGCGACTTTCACGCGATATGAAGTGGGCGATTTCGATCTCTAATTAGCTATTTGTAAGGTCCAACAGATATTTTTGTGATTTTTAGTGCTAGCTCGAATGTTGCTTTGGCTTGTTTCCTGTTTGCAATTTAAGCTGGGTTCACTTGATAGTTGTTATTATTGGTAAGCGCAATAGAACTAGGTATACTCATATACTGGTTCTGTAGAAAAAAAAATGCCTTCAATTAGAACACAAGAGTAGTGTACTGTAGTAAGAGTAATGTTATCATTTTTACTGAAAGCTCCACACATTGCCATGGCAAATAATTAAAAAGTTTTTAAAAGTAAGTTCACTTGCCCCTACTTTTTTTTTTGTAATTTTATACTAATTTTACTTGTTTTAAATAATATTAACTGCAAAAACTTAGAAAAATTACGAACATACAACTGTTCGTTCATCCGGATACGTTTTTCTGAGTGTTCCCGGATGTAGGATAAATTGTAAAACTTGCCAGACACAGTAAAAGTGTTTTAGGACAAAATACGGTGGCGACAAAGTTCAAGGCACTGTTCACCCATTAGGACTACCCAGGCGTCTGAAAAGAAAGCTCATTTCTTAGTGAAACTTTGTGGCAGGTATACAGGTGCATACTTTCATAATACCTGCTTGCATAAATTAAAAATATTTCGTGTGTTATGAGTTACGTCTTGTTTCGTATTATTATAAAATAAATTATAATTCAAACAGATTGCACTATAAAGCAAGAAACTGATCAAGTGAAATCTCTATCAATTGGGCGAATACATCACTACATAATATAAAGCAAAGTTACTTCCCGCGTCTGTCTGTACGTATGTATGTATACTTAAATCTTTAAAACTACGCAATGGATTAGGATGGTTTTTTTAAATAGATTGAGACATTTTTATGTATAATATACCTTAAGCGAAGCAAGGGCGGGTGACTAGTTTGAAATGAATATACTTTTATGAATACAACTCGTATAAAATCAGAATTGTGTTTAACATTACGAAAAAGTATCATAAATTAATGATAACGCATAACATCTTAGCATTTAGATGCTATGCTCAAAGAGAAATTAAAACATTTCTTCGTAGTCAGGAAAATATAGTACTAACTTATGGAGAGATAACGTTTTCCATTAGCCCGCGGAAATAAGGAACATTATTCGCCGTTTTGAAACTGCAAAACAGTAAAGTATCACGCTTTATTCCGGGCACGTGGGAAGTAGTTAACAATTTTTTCGTGTAAAAAACTCACTGGCACGACAGTGTTCGCTGGGAAAATTAAAATAAAGTCTTAAACTTGGCAAACAAGTTTAGTGCGTCTACGAAGAGTGCTCGAGACCCATAAAAACCTTCCGACAACCCGACGTATTGCCAGACGGTTTTGTTCTTGGCGAAACTCGAAAAAAATTGCGAAAACTCACCAGTTGGAGTTCTACTGTTTCTCTTTTATGTTTCGCCAACAAGAATTGTTGCGAAGTTCTCAAAAGTTGTGCGGGCTATTTGTTACAATGTTTCGAGTTGATTTAAATGTTAGATGTTGTGCATTTGTTTTTATCTGTGCTTACACTTTGAATGGATTGAAGCGATTTCTTTTGTTTTTATAGGTTTTCTATTCTTCTGTTTTAAGGGGTGAGCATATATTACGGCTAACATTTTATGTGACGCTCTCAAGATTGCTGCGATATTAATTACATTCAAACATCATTTCAATATAATGTGACGTGGTTGCGAGTCCTCGTCATGACATATTAGGTTAAAATACAACAAATTAGATTATCATTATCATAAGCTTTTCAAATAAGGAACAGAGTAGATACTTCTTCATGCAATCTTCGAAACCCTTAACTTTAATTTATATATGATCGATCGAATGGTACAATATAAACGTGCTTTACCAGGTCCATTAAGTCATGAATAATTGCATATTAAATAACATTCGATATTGCTCGTGACGACATAAGATTGTAACGGCACCGAGTGATGGAAAGCTATTATAGGAAATAAACGTTTAATTCTAAAAGCCGTGTTATCACCTCGGAGTGCTAAATGAAACAGATAATAAAGCAACAAGCCATTGAAAAACGAAACAATTCAATATTGCCTATTACTTGCGTGAACCACACGTTGAAAATTTAACTATTCACTACTTTTACGGATTTAACTTGCGTGTAATAAGATAAAATCTAATATTTACATAGTTCTATCGACCTACACTTTTCGATCACTTGGTTATCGTAGTAGTCGCGTGTAGAGTCTAATAAAGAACACAAAATATTGCTACACGATTCAGTGCCTAATTATTTTAAAACATATTGGGTTCATATTAGAAAGAAAGAAAAGATGAAAAACATTTATTCAGGTACACAAATAACAAAGTTACATACATTAACAAGCATCAAAAACAAAGTAAATATTAGATTACTGAATAATAATATTAGATTCCTCCCCACAGGACAGGCTCAGCCTAGTGTGGGGATCAGATCTTTATGTAACTATGTGTAAGATTTTTTGGTAATAAATTATTTGTATTTGTATTTAGATATAAATACTCCGTCCAAATTAAACTCAATTAAATTAAAAATAATAAATTATTCTACATTTCATTAGTTCATGAAAAAAAGTTAAATCAATGTGTTTAAAAGCATCTTAGGCTAAAAATTACTTACCTTACAGCGGATCTCTTTAGCTCTGTCTCCGTATTAGGGGGTAGGTACATGTCCGTTTTCGCCGGTTACAAAGTAGACGCGTAGCAGACATATCAAGCAGATCGTAAAGTGTTAACTAGCCATATCTCTGGATCTAGCTAATTCGCGGTTTTTACATTGTTGTGTGAAATAACACTGGTTTCTAAGCGCTGTGATGCTGTTTGATGCTATCGTTACTGCGAGATTTTGCTGTGCACTGTGCTCCCACCTACATTGTAGTGAAACTAATGAGCGCATTTATGATGACAGCGCTGTATTACTGTTTATGTTATTGAGTTTAGACGGAGGCTGTTACATAGAATTGAAAAGTTATGAGATCGCACAAACACCTTGCATGATCAATAAAATGTTATTTAATTTATTTTTTCTTATTGATTGTTAATATTTTTTCTGTGTGAAGTCGTTTTTCGTGTAAATATTCTACATAATACCTTTTAACGACGTCCGTCAAGCTGACTAGACTAGACTAACTCCACTAAGTTTTATTTGAATCGGTTCAGTAGTTTTAGCGTGACAGCGCCATAGATAGACAGTTATTATTGTATTTATTTCTAACAAAATATGCTTTTACTACGCCTATTAAGCTTTCTACTTAGTAACAAAATATGAAGTCGGGTCTTACCAATCCTGTAATATGAAATCAAGTTACTGCTATTTATTTTTCTTTGCCGTCAGTTTTCAATAGAGCGCTAAATCAGATCTGAGATACATAGTTGGAATACGACCATAACAGGATTCAGTCGCAAACATTTTAGGAGAGCAATATTACATTATACATTGTATGCAGTGTGAATTTCAGATTGAAGCAGTATTTCCACTTATTCAGTTGTGTAAGTGGTGGTAGGTTTATTTAAATAAAACAATCATTAATAATACAGATTTGAATACTGGAGACAAAGGCGTGACAGATTCTACAATAATCTGATCTGAACTTGCCAAGAGGCAAGGCATAAATTTACTGCGATTAAACCCAACAATGTTATTTGAAACAGTGATGTAATATGAAATATTAATGCGAATTGATTTTTGTTGTTCTAATTATTAGTATTATTGAAAAGTAGGTAGATCTTTATTGCACGTATCATACATGGAATAAAGATCTACGGAGATCACCTAAAACCATATTCAGATCAATGTATACAAAAATATATATTTATAACAAGAAGATTAACGGCATTTAAGCAGGCCGGTCTATTGTGCCTGTCGACCTCGTATTTGGATCTCACTACCGCTTACCATCAGGTGGAGTGAGGTCATCTTGTTAGCCTATTATAAAAAAAATACAGGGTTATACCTACAAATTATCCCGGATAGTAATAATGTTCTGTTAAGTTTTTTGTATGAAAAAGTTCAAAAGGAGATTCAAATTGAATATTAGTTGTAAAGGAAAAATAAAGTAAAAAAAAATATCGACCTTTTTATTTATAACCGGCACTTAAATAGACATTGGACGTGGACTAAAACAATACACTCTTGGCAGTTTCATGTGGTCTCTACACCCAGCGTTCGAGTTCACTAACTCGTGTTCAACTTTATTTTACGAGCTTTTCTTTTAACGGGACGCGGTGCTAAACTTTAATAAAAACTTAACAGTGTACACTTTTATACAAGCCAAACATCTTTCCCGTGAAACTTTTTCAGTGAGATACAAGAATGTGAGTCAGTAAATCAGTGGCTTTTCTTTTCTGTGCTTGTTATGATAAAAATACGTAAAAAATATATTTCACAACTACACAAATCATATATTATTACTACATACATACATACATACAATCACGCCTTTTTCCCAGAGGGGTAGGCAGAGATCACTTCCAGCGATCCACTTTTCACCTCTGTGGGAAACGTGACGTGACGGGTTGTGGACCACGTCGCCGCCATTCTGCCTTGTGCATTGTTTTAACAAGGTCATTGCGTTCCCACGAGTAGCAAGGATATATGACGGGGGAAGGAAAAGGGAGGAAGGATACTATTGCCTCGGATAATTTGGACTGAGTTGATAGTAGCTCGAGGAGCCGGGGTCGCTTTACACGTATACCGTTCACCAACCACCGGACAGATAGTTGTGACTGGTATCCCCTGACTGACATTATTTCTTTCTAGGTATTTCTCAAAATTGTACTGTCTAATGTGTCAGGTTCACATTGCAGCTTATTATTGTAACTAAGAAGTACTCAGATATATTTATTGAGTCTGAAACATCTAATATAATTGTTCAAACATTTTAACAACAAATATCGAACGAAAACATTACAAACCACACTCGCACAACCGCGGCTATCAGAAATACACAATTATTTATGTAAATCGTCGCTGCTACCCCTATTGGAGCCAATTTATATCCTCTCCTCGTCTAGATATTTCACACACATCAATTTCTTAGGTCCGTTCATAACTTGCGCCGCGGAGCGTGCAGTTTCAAGATAGCTATTAGCAGGTTGCAAATTATGCGCCGGCTTGCGTGGGCGACCGGCGCCGGCGCAAGCCCAGGCCACAACGCGCCATTATAGAGTTTAATTAGGAAAGTAATTGTAACGAGCGGAGTTGGGTTTTTGACGGCTCCAGTTGGAGATTTATAGGTGGCTTTGATTGGATGATGTTATGATTGGGAACTGTTAAAAGTTGGGTTGTAAATCTTGTATGACTTAATTCGAATGCGATTTAATGGGTTGATTATTGGAAATAATGAGAATCTGAGGTAGAGACTAAATACAGTATAAAATTAAAGAAATATTAAGTAAAAGTACATTGGAAATATAAAAAGCATCTTTAAAGTTAAACGGTATTAATCTACTTAAAGCTAAACAATAATGTGTGAGTCCAAGCCACCAGTCATTCTACAGCTCTCTTCATGAACCTAGAGCATTGAATTCACAAAAAACGACGATAAAATCTTTTGAATTTAGGTATAGGTAAAATTCTAAAGATTTTCAGTCAAACAGTTGATAAAATGTCCAGCTATTTCATCCTTCCACTTACCGTTAGTCAGTTAAAAATTACGCAGTTTCTCCGTATATTGTTTCAGGGTACGAGAAGTGATTCCTTTATGCAGCAGTCACCAATCACATGCGACCTGACAGGCAGATTTCGCCGTAATTGTAAGACACGACGCCAGTAGCCTCTAAACAAAACGATCGATTGCCACACCGCGTATTCTAATAGGCTGTTTTACATGAAGAGCGAAGGTATAGATGAAATACACTGCTTGTAGGCAGAGAGCTACCGGCCCTTTGACAGCCTTTACAAGGCGTAGTGGTTTGACCTCTGTTATTTATATTCTAAGACGGAGAACATTTTTCAAGTGTTTCTTTATGATGCTCTTTTGTTTGTTAAGTATGAATCAGCGCATTCAGCGCCTTTCTTTTACTGTCTCATTGTTTTCTATGTAGGTGTTGAGTATGGTTATAATTATATAAAAAGTACAAGAATGCAAATATGTTAATCTGCAACTGCACTTGCGCTCTTAATTTTCTGATCACCTTAATAAGACCAGCGAGATTTTTAAAAAAGAAAATCTTCTTCAGCTTTGGACGCGATAGACCAAGAGTATGAACAAAAATGTTTGTTGTTGTATGTTGTACATTAAGTATATGACTTTGGATTTCAATTCATTTTATAAATATGAAAAAGCACAATGCAAAGTTTATGTGTAAGTACTTTAAATTTAAACTGCCAGTAATTCCAATTGCTGTGTGTTGCTGCAACAGCTGCGATACAAACAATTTTGTTTACTGTAGAATAACTAACTTTGGATAGAGGCTTGCAGCGTTTGGTTTCAAGAAGATTCCCTTAACCAAATTCCTTTAGCTCCTAGTCTACGCAGTTCGACGGTTGATTGATGAGCGGACAACTGCCGTGTTTTGCATTCAGCTATTTACGGGCATTTCCTCCGCTTAACCCGTCTGCCGCCGGTGATTAATAGTGGCCACCGGTGGCTGCCACCGGCCTGGATGTACGCTCAGCGAAGCGTGGTTGAGCTGAGGAAGCGAACGTTTAGCTAGACGCGTCTTTTTGGTGGTTGGGCGTTTTGCACGGGCTTATTTCGTCCTGGGCTCTAAAGTCTAGTACTAAGTCAGCTGGATACGAAAATCGGAATGATTTTCTGAGGCAGCAGTTTAAACTGACTCCATTTTGTATTAAGAAAAGGCCCTTAGCTTGTTGCGTGAAGTAGGAGGCGAACTTACCTATTTTGTTCCCTACTACGGAGACTCTTAACGTGATGAACCAAGTAATTGTTCCAAAGCGTAATGTGGATTTTATGTACATATTTTCTGTTTATGTTTCCTTTAATAACGTACGTTTTAATAACAGTTGTGTTTAATATTTGTAACATAATCGATGAAGATCAAGTTGTCTGATATTTATTTATTTTGTTCACTTAATAATCTAGCGTTTATTGGTTACAGATAAAACTAATAGCGGTATTAAGTTTTAATAATATTTAATATGCCACTGATATATGCTTATATACAACCGTGTTTCTAAAACCCGTTAGCCAGAGCAAGATAACGAGATTCCCAAGATTAGATAAAGCTCATTTACCCAACCCGTGCGTTGTATTAGCATTGCTAGACCGACGACCAAAGCAAACTAATGTTAGTACTAACGACCCTAAAACATCTCCCGGGGTCTAATACACGATTTGCATAATGGTGAAGGTTAAGGTTTAAGTTAAGGAAGTCACGTGTTAACACTTAAATGAAGCGAGGATGTGGGCATTTATAAATGTGGTCGGGTAATGGTTCGGCTTATTATAATTCCTTTGAAGGATTAGGTCCTGTTATTTCAGATTTTGATGATTTTGTTTTAGAGTTAAGAACTACCCCAAAGAAAAATTGTAAACAAAAAAGAACCGCCTTCAATAATTACAAAATAATATAATACGAACATTATAATTATCTGGGTATGAATTTGGTATGTTTTGAAGGCGGTGCCGTTTATATTTCATGCAGTTTTCCTCAAAAATATGATTGGCACCGCCTTCAATAACATATCAAATTCATACCCAGATTAATGTTCGTATTATATTATTTTGTAATTTTTAGTGAGTCGGGTTTTTGAAGGCGGTTTTTTTTTTGTTTACAATTTTTTTTCATCCTTTTTAGTGTTACATTTTTTAGCACCCTATTAGTTCAGCTCACCTATAATTCTACTGATATTATAACTAGTAGTCTTAATATGTATACAGTATTGAAAGAATTATCCTTTTACTCCAAACAATTAAGGAGTTGACCTTCCATCATCAGCTCAACATTATAACATTATGATTACAAGAAGCAATGCCAATATAACTTCAGAAAATATGTGAAACGTGGTACATGTGCCTATAAAATTTAAGGGTTGCCCTCGATATCTCCTGGATCCCATAATCAGATCCTAGATTGGACCCTATTAGTTCAGCTCACCTATAATTCTAGTAGTATTATAACTAGTAGTATTAATATGTACACAGATTTGAAAGAATTATCCCTTTACTCCCAACTATTAAGGAGTTGACCTTCCATCATCAGCTCAGCATCATAACATTATGATTGCCAGAAGCAAATGCCAATATAACTTCAGAAAATATGTAAAACGCGGTACATGTGCCTATAAAATTTGAGGGTTGCCCTCGATTTCTCCTGGATCCCATCATCAGATCCTAGACTGGTCAACCTAATAGTTAAGCTCACCTGTAATGCTACTGATATTATAACTAGTAGTCTTAATATGTATTCAGTATTGAAATAATTATTCTTTTACTCATAACTATTAAGGAGTTGACCTTCCATCATCAGCTCAGCATCATAAGATTATGATAGCCAGAAGCAAATGCCAATATGACTTCAGAAAATATGCAAAACGCGGTACATGTCCCTATAAAATTTGAAGGTTGCCCTCGATTTCTCCAGGATCCCATCATCAGATCCGAGACTGGTGAAAATGGGACCACCTCGGAAGTGAACTCTATCCAACCAAAAAAATTTTTGAAATCCGTTTATAATTGACGAAAATATCGGTGAACATACATAAAAAAAAAAAAAAAAAAAAAAAAATATTATACATACAGACGAATTGAGAACCTCCTCCTTTTTTGAAGTCGGTTAATAAAAGGAATTTGGATGGGAAATTATACACATTATACGTACAAAGTGTAATATAATTAAAACTACGCAATGGACTTACGCAGCGGTTTTTTAGAGGCAGAGATCACTACCTCTGGTTTTGCCATCGTGGCAGTAAGATTTGCTCTAGCTTGGGGAGATTCCCTGATTACCATGGGGATTTACTGGACAGGAGGATATCGCTCGCCTATGTCGGCTCTAACCACAATCGATAGCTCACCTCACTTAATGCCCCGCGTGTCCCGACACCTGCACGGAAACTGAGCTGATGGGCGCGTCGGCAAGCGCCGCCCGGGTGGCAGCATTCTGGGCCCAACTTATTTGAAGTGCTTTGCCATCGACACGAAAAAGAAGATTCTACCTCTTCCCTTGAATCGTCAGTGGAAGGATTATATGCTTAATATTTGCATTCATAACATACAACCGAAGTGAAAGCGGGCACTAGTCTTTTCTAAAGCAATCAGCTGAAAGAGAGTATGTTGACAATATGAAATGATAATCCTTATCCAAATTAGTTATGTTATCTTTGAATCATACTAAAATGTTACTTAATTACCTTTGTTAGAATCCTTTGTTTACTTTGTAAGTATCATTCATTACGATATGTGTCTCTCAGACTCAATGTCGCCATAAATTCGCTGACAAAAAAAGAAAACAAAGACGGCAAGCAAGCTATATTCATTTGTTTAGTGGAAAATCAATCTTCGTCGCGCGCTCGCACTTTTTAACAACCAAACAAAAATTCGTGTTGACAAAAACAGATTCTGCGAATGCCCCATTTATCTTTCCCAGTATCAAAGCTGAGATCTGGCATCGGTGACGGGCTCGCGACGGGAACAGAGAAATAACTGTCCTCGGTACGGTCGATTAACGAGTGACGGCAGACCACCTTCACATGTTCCTGGAAGCCTAGTAGTTAGGAGCAAGATTTTCTGGTATTTTGTTAAGTTTAAGTATTCTTTTGTTTTAGTGGCGCTTTAGGACAATAATTCTTTTTTTAATTTTATTTGTTTGTTTCTGTTGCAACATTGAGGATTAGGGTACAATTGAATTTGGAATTTGGAAAAAAAGAATAGGTTTGTCAAATGTTTGGGTTAGTTACGTTATTCCCCAGTTTAAAGACAAGTTGCGATTTTCGGGTGTAAACGTAACTGGGGAATAGCGCAACTAACCCAAATGTTTGTTGTGTTTTTATTTTCTTTACACTTAGTTCGCAATGAATACGGATTTTGACTTTGATTTATGCTCAGGAACGGTGTACCTACATGTAATTGTAACTTAATGTATTCATTAAATCTTAAACTGCATAGTAAGCCATAAAATAGTTTATAAATTAATTGGTACTATCAACATTTATCACAGTAAGTTGTTTCTACTTGCAGATTTCTCAATTAATTGCTTCGTTATTTAAGAGTCTTACCGGTGTGAATCTGGTTACTAATAAACAAGTCAAGGCCGAATAGAATAGGTACTACTTACAATTTAAGTATCTAAACATCATGCAACTGTGCTAATATTATTCTGTGTAACGCGAAACCCATCGAAATCTATTTAAGTTTATAAGCACTCAATAACTATTTTGACTATGAGTCGTTAAATTAACAAAGATCAGACATCATCACATACATTGTAGAATCAATCTGTGGTTAGTTTCAGAATCACTTGTGTCTGAAATCAGAACCAACAGCAAAAATGCATTAACAAATATGCTTAAAAACAGACAAAGACAAACATGGATGTGCATCACAGAAATATTTGTCCTAGGTGGGGATCGAACACACTACTTATGGCACCAGAAATAGGGGTAAGTACTACCAATTGCGCCACCAATTGATCAAGACAGCCATCTACTACGACAGTAGTTTGGTTCAAAAATATTTCTGTGTCCCTATAAAATTTCTCTAACTGTACAAATAGTAATTTAAATAAAAATCTACGTAATTATTTTGTACACGGCTACACTAAACTTCAAATTGATTTAAATTCTATTCTGTTTATTTATGCTACGCTAGTTCGTTTTATAGACTTGCGTTAGTGGCGATAAACATTCAAATTCCAATGTAATATAGCCTCTAGTGCCAAAGGACAAAGACCGAAAGTTTAATTCTGAATATGGAGAGGTCAGCCGATAGAGAGAGGTTTGGAGTTTCATCCCTATCAGAAGTACAGTCACGTTCCTCGTAGGCGACGTTGGTATGGCTACTGCTTTTCCGCAGATTACAAATGCACTGAATTTAGTCCATGCTCCGATGTCGAAATAAAATACAAACATTTCGTGGGCCGATTTCAGTGCCGAACTAGCGATGCGCATTACAAGTAGGACTTGTGAGCTTGGACAATAATAACAAGGAAAATACTGCGTGAAGCTTACTGTCGAGATATTATAAGAATGTTGATAACTAGCTAGAGTTCAAGATTCTGACCACCAGCCCTAACAACAAAATAGACACACAATCTAAATTGATGACTGATTAACTTGCAACTCTGTTGTGTCATGCAAATACGGAGCTAAACGGGATCACCTAATAATAATAAAGCTTACCATTTCAGCATTACCATGTGACAATGTCAAAACCCTCTCTTTTCCTTTAAAATCTTCGAATTTATGGCCTGCAACGAATCACACCATTTGCATATCAATACGGCGTAAATTTTATATTATCACAGTGACATCGTCATCAATGCAAACGCATATCAATGGGACCAGTTCGACATTTAACCGATACCTTTAATTAAACAGAGAACGTTAAGTTGGGAGTTCCATTAGCCTGTCTTTATTTTAAATATTTAATACGATGTGACGCAATTATCTTTTAATCTCCGCCGCGCCAGTCGATTTCCCTTCAAAATGTAAATTCTACGGCCTGATAATTTCCTCGCGTTTTGTAGACTCCAATTCGTGTTTCGTTGTAGGTATTACTGTCTAAACATTTTCGGTTTGTTTTGTAACTTCGCTGTGCACGTTCACTTTAGAAGCCAGATTAATTTAGATAACAAGTTGGTTACATTAAAATTCATTTACAAATTAATACACGAGGATGCTTTTATCAACGTTTCCATTTCAAATATGGAAATTAAATTAATGTTGTTATTTAAAACAGGATAAACTTAAGATATACTGTTAGTCAACGCTTTAATGAGATAGTTGTGCAATATGCTTCTGCTTCTTGGCGGAATCTTGAAGATTTACTCGACAGTGCAGTACGCTTAATTAAAATGTTTGTTTATACTTATCCTAAATAGTTTATGGTTGATGCAAGACATAAAGATAACAACGAAATAATATACAAACTAATTATACTGTCAATTGATAGTCAGTTTATGGATAAAAGTTCAAAATGACGTATCTTGAGTGTGAATGTTGCGATGGGTGTGCGTGTGTGTGCTAGTAGAAAATCATTAAATTGAAGATTTGGCTGTATGATTTTTATCAAAGCCGTTAAACCGATATTTACTACTACTACTACTAAAATGTATCTTCATACTACGTATGTATAAGTTAAAAAATTAAGTTTCTATTTGATCACTACCCTGTTTCAAAAACAAACAGCTATACGCAATCAAATCTAATTATTCGGTATTTCATTTTTGGGTTTTAGGTACACTATGGTAGTTATGTATTAATCAAACTTATTGTGGCTTCTATATTTATCAATGACATTAACATGTACATAACTTGCAAGGCTAACAAGATTATTGTTAACTTTTACTTTTAAAAATTTAAGGGCTTCAAGATTGCCGTTCAAAAAGCTCTTTGAGAAGAGCAAACTTCAAAGCGTTCGAAACTTAAAAAAACTGGCCAAGTGCGAGTCGGGCTCGCGCACAAAGGGTTCCGTAGCAGCAAATATAATAAAAATCAACCTATCTCAAAAACTATAAGAGATACTTTGATCAAACCAAAAATTGTTGAAAGAGTTAATTAGCATGCATCACCTCTATTTTTTTAGAATTTTATACCCCGTAGTTATAAAAATAGAGGGGGGACATACTTTTTACGACTTTGAGAGCTGATATCTCAAAACCGTTCACTTTAAGAAAAATGTTTTTAGAAAACTTTATATCATTTTAAAAGACCTTTCCATTGATACCCCACACGGGTATGTACATCGAAAAAAAATTTCATCCCTCAGTTACATGTATGGGGGCCCCACCCCAATTCTTTTTTTACTATTTAGTGTCATATTTTTGTAGCTGTTCATACAACACATATTCCCATCAAATTTCATCACTGTAGTACTTATAGTTTCCGAGTAAATCGGCTGTGACAGACGGACATGACGAAACTATAAGGGTTCCGTTTTGCCATTTTGGCTACGGAACCCTAAAAAGGGGTTCGATCTATGTACCTATTAGTAGGCCGGTGTGCGCGCGCATTGTGCGAACGTGAATGACCTCTCGGGGCGAATGGGCGAAGGGATGCGCAGGAGCGCGTGCGGTGTGGGGCGACCGGTTTGAAATTAGAACGATTCGGCGTTCCGTTTTCAAATATTTAAACCAATTTTTTTAATTGTAGAGAATCTAGTCTTTTAGTAGGTACCTCACTTTTTTGATAAGATAGTGTCCTATGTTCCTTAATCCTTGTATTTTTTTAAATTAGCCTCTCTGTTGATAATTTCCTTTTTTCACCCAGTGTTAACAATTTAATGTCAAGTAATGGATAACGTTAAAAGGACGATTGTACCTAAATGTATTCGATATTAAATTTTATTTATTCGTAGACTACACAATAACTTGTTTTATTTTTTTTGTTATAAATTCTTTTAAATATCTGTGTACTTTTCCTTTATATGAATAATTTCAAAGTGGCATATTATTTGAATAATACTTATGTGTTTAAATGTATATTATTAGTAATAAACCTATAGTGTTGTTTATTGTCTCCCCAAAGATTTTAAATCAACTCTGTCAAATAACAAGATCTATGGTAACAACAAAAAAAAATATACGGAACTTCGCCTGCCAGACTCCAAAGTATAGATCGTATCCCGTGTTTTTTATCCCCGCTTTTGTTCGCCGCCGGGTGCGCGCGCGCTAACTCGACAAATGCGTCAAACGAAATAAGCCGTATTTTGTTTCCTTTCCTTTTTAGTCCTTTCAGATTTTAGGGGGTTGGGCAAAAACTTATTATTGATTTGAGTCGGGTGTTCCTCACGTGCTCGCTTGCTCTTGCGCAGTTTGCGTTAAATGAATACAGTGTTTATAAGTTCGTAGGTACATTTTATTTACTTTTGAGCTTTGCAAGCTCCCCGCTTATATTTGTTGGTTGATTGCAACTTTTCAATGCGAGTTGTTTCATGCAATTTACCTACTATGTATTGTATTAAATTATGACATGAAAATCTGAAAGTCTTATATAATGTATACGCAAGAATTTTATTATTATAAAAGTTATGCATTGCGAGTAAATAAATCGTCTAAAAAAATCACATTAGATTTTTGCTTGATAATTTTTTCACACCAGAATAAATTGTTTTATTACATTTATCCTAGACAAAAATAAGTGAACTTAAGACATATTTTCGGTCACACATGAATTAAATCATTCTTTATTTTATTATAATAAGAACACTTCTAACTACATACTCCCAAAACTAAAACGAACAACCCATCGCCCCATGTGCCGCAAACCCGACATGATTTAATAAGGTCATTAACAGCGCGTTAAAAAAGCTCTCACCAACTCCATATCTCACAATTGGTACATCTGTTTACAGCGCGGCCGAAGACCGGCGCCTATCGGCTACGGCTGTCCCCCCTTTTGGGTGATCGCACAGAGTAGGGAGGGAGCGATAGTAGCGCTCACGACTCGGGAGCGGCAGGTCGCGCGACGAGCGAACCCCGCCGCACGGACGATGCCGCGATTGTTTACCGAACTTTTTCGAATGAACAACTTCCAGTTTTCGAATGGCGTTCGAATTTGAATGAAACAAATGACTGTCTGACGTATTGTTAGAAAATATAGCTTAGGGAACATGTGGATTGTTGGGAAGTAGTTATAGATGCAGTTTTTGAATGTGATTTTTATGCGTATTCGGGATAGAACAATACCTATCTAAAAAGCTGTGAACAAGAAGCTTTGATTGAAACAATGGTAATTGTGACTTTGTGCGTATTAAATATGTGTTATTGTCGATCGGAAGTGTAAATATAACAAAAGAAAAACAAACGCCTACCGACAGATAGTGAAGTTTACAAACGGCCAGTGATTTTGTGTGCAATTAGGTTGTAAACATGTGAATTATCGGACCGGTGAAAATTGTTTCCTATTCGGTGGCAGCATGGTCGATGTCGGTGTTAACCAGTGTTTTAACACCGTCAATGGGAGGAACCAATTCGTTCGGCTTGTGCTTGTGCACTTACTCCTTATTGGACTGAACGGGACTAATGGTAATTACCTATGTGAAATATTTTTTTTTTCAATAAAAGACCTATTAGAATTACCTCACTCCACCGGTAAGCGGTAGTGAGATCCACATATGAGTTCGACAGGCTCAATAATTTTTTTTAGCACATACTCCGGCCCATATCGGTTTGTTAGAGTTCATAGAGTTCGCTCGCGACCATGATTTGTGTAACCCAGTCGAAACGTCGGGAAGTAAGTAGCTATCTATGTTTTTCTACTCCTAATATCGCGTGTAGACCCATAAATAATAATATTTAGTACAATATTCTTATTGAATCGCACTCACCCGAAGGCCCGCTTAAGTACCGTTTCAGTTTAAACGCCCCGCCTGAAGAGCTTAGGATCATAGGCGGGAGGGAAAATATGAGCTGGAAGAGCAGTTAAGTTAGTTTTCAATTGTTTTCTAATTTCTCGGCCCGAAGTCCGGAAGTTAGTGTTGTTAACCCCTCGGAAAGCACGTTAATCTATAGAGCCTGATCTCTCATCAGTCATGTCGGATTACCGTCTCGCCGTACCTAGGTACTAAGGGAGCAAACGATCAAGGAGTACACCTGGCACTCTCTCTTCCTTTACTCTCTTTGATCTCTTACTTGCGCTATGTTTACTATGATATATCCTGCGTCGTTGCATGAACTTCATTAAGATTGCCATAGTCGAAAATACATTTCTATAAACTATTATTGTTAATGATAGAAAAAGCTCAACTTTTCTTAGGAGTAAGAAGTTAAAATATTACGATATAATTAATGATGTCGCGTTAATGGTCTTCGGTTTCTTTGATGCCTGATGTACGTAATTTATTAAATCAACTTTGTTACCTAATATCTACCTACGTAGAAGAGCATTACGTTAGCGTAGAAGTACCCATCTAGGTAGAGTTCAAGGAAATCGCGCTACTTAACATGATGATGATTAATATTTAACGCATTAGTATACTAAACTAAGACTAAGACCTCATAGCCTTAGTTTATTAAGGTAGGCGCGTGCCCCAGCAGCGGGGACGTTTAAGGGCTGATGATGATAATGATGATGTTATACCAAAATATCACATTATTTGTACAGGTATTCTAACGATTTACCTAACTATCTATTGTTTAAAATAATCATACATAATGTAGATGTAAAACATAATGCAGGTACCGAATGTCAGTGGTTTACACAAAAATAAACAATGCGGTACTACTACTACTTTAGTTATGTACCTACCATTATAATCAAAAAGCACTTTTTAAATTTGTCCATTAGATGGATAGTGTAGTTTTTTTGTTGGATCCATGGCCTATCGTGTAATTAAAGTACGTAGTCAATTAACGAAATGTGCTGTGTCCGTACAGCGTTTGGTCGAAACAATGACGCCTTTTTCCAAAGTCGGTTAATTGAAGTTAATGGCTTACGGAACAGAAGCTGTAATAAATTCTGTTTAGAAACAGAGCCACTTTTATGTGTACATCCAACCTTTGTTAAGAAATTTGAATGTCGGTTTATTCAATCGTAAATTATTTTTATTACAGACTACCTACTACGGTTTTAGAATATAAAAGTGTCTTGCTAAGCACGAGAGACAATTAAATGACTGACACGAAGTAAGTAGTTATACCTGTATTATAATACTACTACTACTACTGGTGAATAAAAACTGTGCGTTCTTTCGGAAGTAGACAAAAAAAATTATGAACTATAATGGTATATTTTGCAGTAGAAATACGTACTTCCCTTTACTGTAACTTTTGTACCGACATAATTATTATTTAATATCTAAACCAATCCGATTCGTTCATTGATGTACCTACAGCTTTAATTACTAAACTTTTAACATAATAATAATACATCTTCTACAATGACTATCAAGTCAAGTATAAGTACTTAAAATTAAGTATCTATCTAGGTACTTTTCCTTTATCACCTTAGGAATAATTGTTACAAAATCGATGCCCGAAATTGGACTCAAACAGAACATCGACAATGATAAATCGAGTCTATAAATTCTACAAAAAACATGGTTTCCATTTCTTATTGATAAGCATCAGAGTCATTTTACTCAAGTTTCCACTCAAAACTCACGTCACTTAGTGTCACATAAATCATTTTCCAAGTCCGTAAGCGCCGGACAAAAGTCCCGTTAAAGGCAATAATGCACTTTTTTGTATAAATCAAGCGAACAAAATCAATTTATTCAGTCGCTTGCGCCCACGCATTGCAATAACAAAAAGACAAACATGTCAAGATAGCCCCATTGTGGCGGCCTATCAGTGACAGAGACATGTATTAATAAAGGACAACTACTGTGCTTGGGAACCAAATAAAAAAGGGCCAAGACAGAGTTGGTGTTACGAGATTACTGTTTTGTACATTAAATATTGATAATTGAATTATTATATCATTATACTTTAAAAAAGCTTCGGTGGCCGTGTGGTTTGGTCGTTGCTTGTCATGCAAGAGGTCGCCGGTTCAAAACGCTACGTACCAATGTGTTTTTAAAATTTGAAAACCTGCACACACATGAATAAATTCTTAGCTTGTGTAGCCAACCAATCCGCACTTGGTCAGTATCGTTGACCAAGGTTTTATAAGCCCTAGTTTAAGGTAGGCCCGTGCCCCAGCAGTGGGGACGTATACACCGTGAAATTTTAGTGGTTGTTTTCCCGTGGCAGAACGATTTGCCTTTAGTAATACTATCGAATCATGCAAATTATACCTCGAAAACAAAAAAAAATTTTTTTCGATTTTTCAGAATAATAATTTTCCAACTCGAAAACGAGAGAAGCTATCGCTGTTTTTGAAGATGTGACGTATTCAGGTACTGCTTGCCGCATGAAATCGATGCTTAAAGCTTAAGAAGCTCTACACGCTAAGTCATAAAGCGGTTCGAACATGCTTTCGAGTTACGGTTAAACCTTTAGTAAAACCCGCATTTATTGATTTTACCAAAAAGAACTGCACACATCTTTTGTACTGCTAAGATAGATTCATTTTACTGCGGGAAAACAACCACTAAAATTTCACGGTGTATGGCCTGATGATGATGATGTTTATCGAAAAGACAAATTAGTGTATATTTGGGCTATGGCTGCTGCCACAGCGTCCTTACAGAATGTAGTACCAATATCGTATGTACGTAAGATGGTCGTTAATAATTGTTTACCTTTACGTAGACTTCAAAGTACGAGATTTTCTTGCTATTTCCTTTTTATGCAATATCTGGAACTATTATTAAATAACTTATTTCGAAGTATTACACACGCAAATTAAGAGAAATGAAAAACTAGTATCTACTCAAAATGGCCACTAGTTTCATATAGTAAGTGCTAAGTTTACTTCTTTACTTAGTTTCAACTTAGATTTATACATATTTAAAGAGGAACTATGAAACCTAGTTGCTATTGGTAGTTCCTGCATTATTTTAATTAATACAATACTGAATATTGTGCCTAGATAATAGTTAAGTTGCTCATCTCCATAAAAAATACCATTTGATTTATTTCTTTTAATTACTTAGTTCTATAAATCCTTGATATTTGTAGAAGCACCTAAACCTTCAATACATAGTATAAAACAAAGTCGCATTCGCTGTATGTCCGTATGTATGCTTAGATCTTTAAAACTACGCAACGGATTTTGATAGATAGAGCGATTCTTAAGGAAGGTTTGTATGTAAAATTTACCCGAAGCGAAGCGAGGGCGGGTCACTAGTTAAATATTAAAAGCTTAACCAGCTCAAACGAATCCTAATAATTGATAAGGATCCATCTCAAACCCATTTATGGGTTAACATAATATCCCTAATATCTGTCAATCATACGTTGGTGAGGATTTTGTATCTGTAAAATATTCAGTAATATTAGTGTCCCGTCATGTTAAAGATAAAGTTACGTTGAAGTTTCGTGCTTGCGGTATAATGGGAACAAATCGATTGCCTTCAATATTTAATGACGTGGCAAGTGTAATCACAGACTTGGGTTTTTTTACTATTTTTATGGTCGAAGGAAAAGTTGAATTGAACGTTACAAATAATAATAGGACATTTTTCAAAAGCTTAAGGCTTTTATTGGGTATGTATTTAATTACTGTAATTATATTTACATACACTAGGACATTTATAAAGTGGCTTACTTTTTTAAAAGTATGGAATTGTTAACTGATACTGTGAGTGCTGTAGGTATATTTTAATACTAGCTGTGCTGGCGACTTCGTCCGCGATTACCCTGTTTTTTACACATTTTCCACCGTTTCTTTGCTCATGTTGATATTAATATTCGTTTTTAATTATCGTACAGGCCAACGAAAGTGAAGTTATTGATTTATCTTGAAAAATATTATATAAAATTGATTTACAGTCAACGATGTAATTCTATCACGTTGCCCATAAAATTAATAGAGTCCGATTAAAATATAACCTACAAACATGCTACACGTCTTAACATGCACTATACCTAATAAAATATTCAAAAGTGGTTTTACAAATACCTTTACGGGACTCTAATAAATGAGAATTATTACAATATGCCGCGTGTCGCTTTATCTGTCTGTCGATCTGAGCCCGGCGGAACAAATGCGGGATGTACAGAGATGCATAGATTTCTTATTCGATTTTTCAAAGACTTTATTAAATTCATCTTGGTTAATCTCTAGAGTGGGTGTCAATGTAAAGGTGTAATAAAATTATAAGGAGACTGAGGTTATGCTGTCAAAGATATTTTAAGAGACTGTCTGTTTAAAATCTTATACTAATACTTTTTGCGTTCCAACAAAGAAGTATTGTTGTTTGTTTTAAGGAATAACACAAAATGTAATTTAATTTGTACATTTAATTTAAATGGGTTCAATTCAATGGGATAATTGATGCTGTAATAGAACTATCTTAAGGAACACTTAACACAAGTAAATATTCGTTAAATATTGATGTTAAATAATAAAATGTCTTTCTTTCATGCACAAAAGTTAAGGAACTATGAATGAACCTATTCATTAATATTTCAGTGCCTTTGAATTCTAGATAGTTAACAAGCGTAAGAACTAGTGATTGATAGACAAAGCACTTCAAACTGGACGACGTGTTTGAAACAATACAGGTTTTGTAAAATTACGTCAGTTGCAATGACATTTGTGCATTTGGCATACAAACATACATGATAAATTGTGTTAGACGTTTCTGACATTTCTAGGGTAAAAGCGATTCGTGGGAAACATAAATATACGAATAAGAAATGTGTTGTATTATCCTTGGATATTTTACCGTAGTATTTCTTAACATACGAGGTCGACGTATGTAAACTAGATTCCGAAAAAGGACGTATGATTGAGTATGTGAATTGGTTAGGTCAATGCACTCACATACACTCAGCTTTAAAGCTTCGTGTATTTGAGGAAATGGTTTTGGACGCGCTGTCAGCATTTTGTTTAGTAAGAATTCCAGTAACCTTTCTTTAGTTTAATTCTTCATTTATCTCGATCAGCCGAAAAAATTGGTCATCCACCCGTGTGGACTATTAATTAAAGGATCGTTGATTAACTAAACTTGTAAACTATTTAGTGTCACTAAGTTTTAGTTTGAGATGAACAAAGTTGACGAACAAATTATTAGTATTTATTATATTAGTAGTAAATGTATTGTTTGTTACTTTTTACTATGGCATACTCAAACTGTATTAACTGTATGACTTGGCTTATTTACAATTTGTAACGTGATTGTCGCTAAAAAGAATAACTATCGAATTTCTTGCCGGAGTCTTCTCGGTAGAATCGTTGTTCCGAACCGTGACAGAATCTTACGTATAAGTGCATGTAAATTGCCGACATAATAAAGACATTTTGATTTTTATTTCATGCAGCGCCTTAGGTATATATTTCTATAACATAATTCTGGCCTTATTTTTGGGGTGTTTAGTGCAGGTAATAAATATGTATAAAAGTTAAAAATGTATTGAAAAAAAAGTGTTCCAATAATCTGCTTGTCAAGTGAAGAAAACATATGGATGGTAAATCAATGTGAAAATCATTTGCTGGCTTTCGAAAAGAACATTGTAGTTTTCACGTTCATAATATTTTTTTTGTTTTTGATCCAGAATAAACTTTTTGAGAATTTATTACTATTTTGCCTGCTGTAAGGTTCCTATACGCATAGATTGTATCGTCATGTTTTATGCAACTCAACATGCTCCAACAACACAAACTGTCATGGAGGATACAATACTGGCAACCGTGCCTTCATAAGTACCTATGGCGAATCAACCGTATATTTTTATCGCTATAAACCTGTGTTTATTTGTAGCTTAATACCTGGTACGTGCAAAACGTAAACATTTTATTTTGTTCTAGCCCAAAGCCGTGCGCCACGCATCAAAGAGCACCCATCCAACACAGTGTCGGGCAGGAGCGAACCGGCGACCCTGCGGTGCGTGGTAGAAGGCCGCCCTAAGCCACTAGTCCAGTGGTTCAAAGATGGCGCCTTGTTACCACCCGCCGAAGACGGCCATAGGGTCTTGTTGGAAGATGGATTGCTATTTCTAAGGTAAGAAGCTTTTTTGTAAGGAAAAGGTTTTCGTTATGATAAGATACGGACTTATTTAGAAAATCTCGATAGATATTTAAGTAAGTTGTAAGTTAGTGACTAACGCTAAGGATCGAAGATTTCTCATCACATATAGTCCTTAGTCAAGCAATGACAGATATTTTAAATCTTCAAAAGCTATTGTAGTAATCAAACAACCTTATAGGTACCATTATGCAAACCAGTAATGATGATTCCCACGAAATATGTACCACATATGAACATTTGGGATAGTCCTTATTATTATTTACCCATTTTAGTGGATCAAAATAAGCACGTGAATGCTATGCTAATTATGATTAATTATAGAGTCGATCGCAATTACTTTTTTGGTGTTTTATGTTCGAAGTTCAGAACCGTGACGAATAGTTCGGGCCCTTTGACATGCCGACGATGTCACGGTTCAGATGTTTTTGAAGATAAATTAGTGGGTTAGGAGTACCCAAATTAATATCTCATTTGATATGCGGATTCGTGTAAACAAAGTGTCGAGTTTACATTTTATTTAACAGTTTGATGTAAGATTATTTATGTTTATGATCCTTACCATCAACAGCGTCGAAACATTGATATGAAATGACTGTATGCGTAATGAATCATTACTGTAATAAAAAATCTAGTGAGTCACTAGACTAGTGAAGTAATATTCTTAGTTCTCGCAATTATTTAGTTTAATTAGTAAACTATTACAATATTATGCTAGAACGATTTTCAAATATTTAGGCCTGTGATAATGCTCTGACTGCTTGATTAGTAAATTTGTAAAATTTGCACGGAAATATTTTTTTATAAAACACCAAAAGGTTTTAGTTTATTAGGCTTTTATACTTAAGTTTAGACATACATTTTATGTATTCCATATTTCTTAGGGTGAACCGTGGTAAGAAAGAAAGCGATGAAGGAATCTACTGGTGTGTGGCTCGAAATGTCGCAGGAGAAGCCGTCAGCAACAATGCATCTTTGAACGTTGCTAGTAAGTATAAAAAAATGTATTTAGTACAATTAGTAAATTACGCAGAAAAAAAATACTCTTGTTAATTGAAACCAACCATTAGTAGTTGCTTCAATACATAGTATAAAACAAAGTCGCTTTCGCTGTATGTCCGTATGTATGCTTAGATCTTTAAAACTACGCAACGGATTTTGATGCGGTTTTTTAGGGTTCCGTAGCCAAAATGGCAAAAACGGAACCCTTATAGTTTCGTCATGTCCGTCTGTCCGTCTGTCCGTCTGTCCGTCTGTCACAGCCGATTTACTCGGAAACTATAAGTACTACAGTGATGAAATTTGATGGGAATATGTGTTGTATGAACCGCTACAAAAATATGACACTAAATAGTTTTTTTCGATGTACATACCCGTGTGGGGTATCAATGGAAAGGTCTTTTAAAATGATATAAAGTTTTCTAAAAAACATTTTTCTTAAAGTGAACGGTTTTTGAGATATCAGCTCTCAAAGTCGTAAAAAGTATGTCCCCCCCCCTCTATTTTTATAACTACGGGGTATAAAATTCTAAAAAAAATAGAGGTGATGCATGCTAATTAACTCTTTCAACGATTTTTGGTTTGATCAAAGTATCTCTTATAGTTTTTGAGATAGGTTGATTTAACTGTAATTTTGGTTAAGTTATTGTGCTTACACTGAAAACGATGGTATTTGCTGCTACGGAACCCTTTGTGCGCGAGCCCGACTCGCACTTGGCCGGTTTTTTTAATAGATAGAGTGATTCTTAAGGAAGGTTTGTATGTAAAATTTTCCCGAAGCGAAGCGAGGGCGGGTCACTAGTTTAAAATAAATAAATATCTAGGACATTTCCACACACGGTCATCTGACCCCAAACTAAGCAGAGCTTGTACTATAGGCGACAGAGAAAGATATATGTACCTAAATACAATACATATTGATTTATAAACATACTTAAATACATAATCACACCTAGATACGGAACAACACCCATGTTCATCACACAAATATTTTTCGCGAGTGGGAATTGAACCCACCACTCTTGGTACCGCCTGTCAGAGTCATTAACCACTTTTTCCACTGTTTTTTGAAGTAATTATATTCTATGTAGTAGTGGACTTTGCTCTTTATAACAGTCTAGTTTGACTTCATTAGGTGTATGCTGATGATGATGACAATATTAAGTTTCGATAACCTGGCTAATACCTTTAATTATTTTTTTTTGTAACAAACATCAAAACAAGTCTTGTAATCAACGATGATTAGAATCAACTGCTTGCTACATCGTATTACTTAGTTATATCACACTTCCCACTTTCAGTTATATCACTTTAATTAATTTAGTTACCATAGATAGCGGTAATTTGTACTTACACACATTTTCTAACGGCTTCACTTACGTACATGCTCATACTTTCATAATACTTTTAGGAATATTAAAAAAATAATGTCGACCCGTCACACTATGTTTACACTCAGGACAATATCTACGCATTTCAAAGTTATTATTTTTATTCATAACAGTTTGCTTGTGACAGTTTTTTTTTGTCATAACAAAACCAATAATCAACATAGCATCGCAGTTATATGACAATGTGTAAATCATGTGTAACTTAATAGCATAGGAACAATACAACCCTTAAATTAATGTTCACGAACACAGTACGCATCCCTCAGAACAGGTGGACCTAAGCTCATCCTAATTTCAGTGCTCCGAGATGACTTCAGGGCTGAACCGACAGACGTGGTGGTAGCTGCGGGAGAACCCGCTACCCTGGAATGCTCACCACCCCGGGGGGTCCCTGAACCCTCAGTCCACTGGCTGAAGGACGGGCAGCCCTATGACGTCGAGGTTAACGGCAGGTAAACACGCACTTCAAGTATTCAGGAAGAATTTCATTACTCGAAGGCTGTTTCGCGCAGAAAGTATGCCGCACGGAAAAATTTACAAACATTAACATCGTTGGAAAGTCATGTGAATTTTCGATTCGAGTTGGTTGAATAACAGTTTTACGTAGGCAGCCTAAATACAAAAGTAAAATTTTTCCTTAGTCCCTTTTTTCACACGAACTTTCTCTGATGACTATCTTAAACAAAATTATCTTATACACCGTGAAATTTTAGTGGTTGTTTTCCCGTGGCAGAACGACTTGCCTTTAGTAATACTATCGAATCATGCAAATTATTCCCCAAAAAAAAAATTTTTTTTTTCGATTTTTCACAATAATAATTTTCCAACTCGAAAACGAGAGAAGCTATCGTTGTTTTTGAAGATGTGACGTATTCAGGTACTGCTTGCCGCATGAAATCGATGCTTAAAGCTAAAGAAGCTCTACACCCTAAGTCATAAAGCGGTTCGAACTTGTTTTCGAGTTACGGTTAAACCTTTCGTAAAGCCGGCATTTATTGATTTTACCAAAAAATAACTGCACACATCTTTTGTACTACTAAGATAGAATCATTTTACTGCGGGAAAACAACCACTAAAATTTCACGGTGTATACCAGATTGCAGATTAGCAAGAATTATGGGAGATTTTGACTTATCTATTTTTTTAGGGTAACCGTCACGGATTCAGGAAACTTAAGAATCTTAGAAACACTACCTACTGACAGCGGTCTATTCAGATGTGTCGCTTCCAACATCGCGGGCGAGAGGCAATCAAGAGCCGCAGGCCTAATCGTTTTACGACGACCTCTTTTCTCTGTAAAACCAAGCAACATGACTGCTCTAGTAGGACAGACAGCCGAATTTAATTGCCAGGTAAGTTCACCACATGCCCTTTGATATAAAACCCGTAAGGGCGTTGTCCGAGTTTTAATGTGGATTGGTTTTATTTTAGAGTTACGATACGAATGTAAAAATAACTTGGGTCAAAGAGGATGGACCGCTGCCGTCCCATGCCACAATCATCCGAGGACTATTGCGATTGGACCACGTGTCTGCGGCCGACGCGGGCATCTATTCTTGTCGAGCTGATAGCCAAACTGGTTCAAGCATCACAAGCGCAACTCTCACCGTATACTGTAAGTCTTGTGCTTCGGCTGATTTTATTACATTCATAATGTCCGGGTCTATTTTAATACGGCCATCTGTTTTCAGCGTTACCGCACTTCACGCAGATACCGTCCAATTTGACCGCATGGGAGGGCGATGTGGTATCGATACCCTGTGAAGCTAGAGGATTGCCGACACCCACCACTTTTTGGATATTAGAAGGGAATCAGGACTCGTTGCTTTTCCCAGAATGCATGAAAAGTAATTCGAGCTTGTTGTACTTGGACGGTGCTAAGGCAGAACACAGCGGTAGAGTCATTTGTACAGCGGTCAATGCAGCCGGCAGTATTATGCAAGAGGCTTATCTTACTGTTCTCAAGAAAGGGAATAATGAATTAAGGGAACCCTCTTTGGACCAAGACTTAACGATCTTATACGAACGAGACGCGCATATGACGCAATATGAACTTGTTCAAGCGAGGAAGTATCTGCAGCAAAATGTTTTAGTTATGAGAAGGGTCGAAGCGTTGTCATCTACCTCGCTGAAAGTTGTTTGGGACGTACGTATTTATTTGTCTTGTTTATTGCATTTACTATTCTTGGATTCTTGTTATTGATGTTATATCAAGTATTTATTACGTTTTAGGTGTTAACAGATTACAATGAATACTTGGAAGGTGTGAAAATATGGTATAACGGGACTACATTGAATTGGCCGAATGCAATAAACGAGGAGTTCGCTGTATTGAATGCATCTCATCCGGGTGCAACTTTATGTTCGAACGGCTCTTTAACGAACGTCGATAATAGTGGCTCGTCAAGTTACGTTCTATCGGGTTTAATGGCCTACACACAGTACGATATATTTTTGATGCCGTTCTACAAAATGTTGCTCGGAAAGCCTTCCAACTTGATGTCGGGTTACACGGAGGAAGACGGTAAGGTGCTTTCTGAAATTATTGGTAAGTTTTTGAAATTACAAAGCATTTACCGTTAATGATTATTTTAGTACCCTCGGCGCCTCCCCAGAGTGTGACAGCAGGCGTAATTAACGCAACTTCGGCGTGGATACGCTGGGAACCGCCACCTGCAAACACTTGGAACGGAGAAATCACGGGTTATTTGGTAAGTATTTCCCTTCTAATAATTATGTTGTTCTGTTCATAAGTGCCGGGTTGACACTATAAACTCTAATTGCTTACTTTTACAAAAGGGTTTTGGGGTTTTCTGATTACAGTCCTGAAGCTTTCTAAAACTCATTAAAAGATAAAAGGAAACGGTAAAGGGAGGATGTCATCTACACGCTATTTGCTCAGAATAGATCAAATGTCAAAGTGTTGTCATATGCCACACGGTAGATAGAAGATGGCAATCGGCCAACTGCTATAAACTAGGTTCTTCCTGTTAGCTTTCAGTTTGTGGAATAATTTATAGGTCTTGTTGGTTTTGATCAAAACATTTATCAGACAAAATTTACAAGCCGTAAACCAAGTTCGTTTATGAAAATGGTTTAACGTTTAATCAGATAGGTACGCCTTGGTGTATAATTTTACCGGTATCTAGAACTTAGGTGATATAATAAAATCGGCGTTTGATTGCAAAAGTCAATCGGTTATCAGTAAAGAATTTGTTGTTTCAAGTACCTACCAACTGTTCGTTCAATAATTTCTTATTCCTTATGAATTGGAAGTGGAAGTCTAGACATGATATTGGGGCAATTTAGGAAAGTTATTTATGAAGGAATCAATAGAACGAATTTCTAACTCTACTATCCTATAAATTAGGTTCAAGAGGATTTTGATCTTGATTGCACAGTATTAATAAGAAGTAATAGAATATACGTAAAATCAAGCTTTTCTCGAAATGTAAAAAAGCAAACATAAGCCGGATGAGTCGGACACTGTGAATTTTGACCAGACACGACATCAAAAAGCCTAATAGAGTATGGATTAACCGGGACGCATGGAGTGGGGGGGCCTATGTCCAGCAGTGGACAAACCGAGTGCTGTTGATAATGATGATGACGGCAACCCCAGGGTTGCCATGCTTTACCATGGGTCCTATTTAATTGACCTCTACTCAGCAAAAAGTTAATAAATTTATTTATTTAATGTAACTACTCAGCCCAGAGTTCGGAAGTTGCGGTTGAACGCCCGTGTCTCGGAAAGCACGTTAGCCGGTGGTCCTACGCCCGATCTCACATCGCATCTCGCATCGCGTACACTTGTGCACTACAATTATGTCGGCTGAAATCGGTCGGACGCCTTACTCAGCAAAAAAAACACAGTTCTCAATTTAGATTTCCTTGTAGATCGAAATCCGCGTGAACAGCAACAATGGCGGCCGCGTCGTCGGCCAGATGTCACTAGGCCCACGTACCCGTGCAGCCGCGGCGAGCTCCCTCCGCGCGGGCGGGCGGTACAGCGCGCGCGCCGCCGCCGTCACCAAGCGGGGACAGGGCCCGTTCAGTGCGCCCGCGCAGATACACATGCTGCCGACCCAGTCGCAACGGCATTATGTGCAGTGAGTTTTGTTTTTTTAATTAACTTTTAGCTATCAACTTTTACATCTAGTTCGACATAATCAAGTTGCAATTGGAATACTTCTCGTATAACATGTCACTTTATTTTTAAGCTATTGCATAGCTTTTATCGCGGGCTTCGAGCGCGGCGACCGAACCAAGAAATTCCATAACTAAAAAAACCTCACAATCGTCTAACGTCGTTTCAGTTCGGTAGACTTCGGCACGGTGTTTGTGTGCGTGCGGTTAGACGTATTGTACGACTCTACGAACTCGCACGAATCGAGACGAGCTACTCCGAAATCGGACGATACTATGCAATAGCTATAGAGTTGCCCGAGTGCCACACGTCTTTTTTTTAAATATTTTTTTTATTTACGTTGTTAAAAATCTAGTTAAGATTAACAAAAGTGTGCCATACTTTGTTTTTTAAATTATTGACATAAATTGACGTCTATTTAAGGCTGGTTTTAGAGTTGCACCGACCAAATTACCATCGACGCTGACCATAGGGAACATTTTTAAGTTATGCTGACCGATCAGCGTTGACGCAAAAATCTGACAGAGCGATTCTAAAATCAGCCTTAGTTAGCATGATAATAACGAATTTAAACTGTGTATTATAATTCATGGTTGTATTTTAGGACCGAACCACCAAACGACTCGAACATTTCACACATATTCCAAGAGACTTGGCTCGTCGCACTCGGTCTTACCTTATTCTCCGTCATTGCAATTGGGGTCTTCAGCATCTATTACATCAAACGACGCAACGGCTCTCAAAGGAAGAAATCAACTGGTTAGTGACTGTCACATTTACTTTAATTGTTACGCTTCTTTCGAATTGAAGTAATTGAAACATTGAACTCAATTTTAGGTCAGTCGATTGTGACAGCGCAGCAATGCTTATTGAATAAGGATACGATATGGTTGCGAGATCGGCCAGTATTTGCAGCGCCTAACACCACCCTGGATGTAAGCAGCTGCCATCAGAGCCTCTTACACGGTTAGTATGTTATTACATGCAATATTATCCGCATCTGCATACGGAAATCGTGTGCTCTTGGGGTTGTCTTGCAATTTACAACATGTTTATTCAGCATGCATGAGAACATTGTTTGCGTGTTCTTGTGAGTAATTCACTTTTGTGCTCCGTAGGTGGACAGTCGACTAGCATTCTGAGTGTAGAGCCAGAATATAGCTTGCCCCAGAATTCCATCCAGGGATTAGACGCGGCGAGCGTGGACAGGATGAGACGAGGCCCTCCGGAACCCTACGCGTCCAGCGCTATTTACACCGAACTCAATTTCAAGGTATGCCCCGATAAGCGCTATGAGAACTTTATTGTTGACATTTGATTAGATTACACTTCCACGTGTTTGATTTGCGTAACTCAAAATTATCGTTGGTACATCAAACAAATCATAAACTTCAATGGCCGTAACAATGCTTTTCACTTCCCAGGACAACGAAATTGGTGACATGAGGAATTGTCCAGAAAGACGATCTCATAACAATAGCATTGTTAGATCGTGTAACGGAAGCATTCAGTACTCAAACGGGGAATGCTCGACGTGTTGCCATAGCACTTCGAGTAGATCTACTAAAGATTATAGAGAACCGAGGCACGAAGTAGTGCATAATGAAATTAATGTCATGGATGACGACTGCGGGTCTTGCCACACGAACAGATCTGGCTCCAGAAGTAGACAGGACAAAAGCAAAGTGTGTCCGACGAATGATTTAGAGTACGACTATCCGCAGTGGCACTGGCTCGGCAGGGAGAACAGTTTCAAAATTCCCATACAAACAGGCAGACATTCGAACGTTGCGAGGTCCGAGCAAGGCTGTCAAATAAATCTATGTGATATACTGCCGCCGCCCCCGTATGAGGTAAATTGAAGTGGATTTTAAAAATCACGATATATTCCAAAATTGAGTTGATGTTTTGAACGTGAACTGATGATCGTCTCTTTTTCAGAGTCCAGACAAAAACAATTAGCAGTTATCGTCATACGAGAATTTAGTCTAATATCGAAGTTCGCAAAGCAATAATCAATTAATTAGTTGTTTGACTGTAAGTTAGATCTCTTTGTTATTGCAATCGTATTGACAGGATAGTTAACTCGGCAGTAGGCGCGCCCCATAATGCAACACGGACTGTCGCTACCGGGTAAAAAATACCACATTACTGTTATTGTAAAAAATGGGGGTTTTTTACGAGTATTTTAAAAAAGCATAGTTTTGAGTTATACTTTAATAATATTTTAACGAAAAAATGTGAGAATTAAGTATTTATCTCTTAATATAATATAAAAATAATTTTAATGAAATCCACAGAGTAAATTCTAATGTTTTTCACACATGACTTGAAAAAAACACAAAAATTAGACTCAAACATACAAAAAATAATAAAAACGAGATCATTACCTAATCAACATGAGGTAGTTTTACTCACAATAATAATTGCAGCATGCATTAGGTTGGCTTTTTTTTGGATAACGATCACTCAAAGTTTAACCTTAAAATAATCACAGTCCTTATAATGTATGTTGATATTGTTCTATAAATCGATACTTTTTCGGCATATTCTTCGCAAATAGAAACAGTATGTTCTCTACATAATCTTTTTATGGCATTTATTGTAACCAGTTTTAGTTTTTCTGTCCTTCTTCCAAGGACACACTGCACATCGTGATGAAGACAGTTGCGTTCGCGGCTGGGCAGGGCAGGGCTCTTTCTTGATGAGTACGACGACGATTAGTTTTTTATTTTCTTGATTATCGCCACCAAGTAAATACATTATTTTATCTTTAGTATCTGTAGACAGGTTTGGGATAGTAGATCTGGTCCTTATGTGTGGCATAACAAGTGACGGTCAGCCTTTTCAAGAATTTTGTTTGGTGGCACAACATCACCGCGGTTTTCTTTATTGTTTTTACTATGACATACGCATTTCTTAACGTTTTACATAAAGCAAGGGCACGTCATCAAGATACTGACGATATTGTTTATTCATACGAAGCAGAGGTAGTATACCCTCATCACTAGAAGTCGACATAGCTGAGGAGGACCTTACATATTCACTTTCTTGCTCTGAATTAGTTTCATGCTCACTATAATCCTCAATCCTTCTTCACTGTTTTCTAACGATAGGCACTCTTCTATTTGTTCTTTATAAAGAGGTATATAAAGCATCTTGAAAGTCTTAAACAACTAAAAATAAAATTTTGTCTGATAAAAATTACAGGACGTAAACAGTCGCTACCGGGTAAAAAATACCCATTCGTACTTTATAAATCCGTGGTGGCTAAATGCTGCGTGCACACTGGCTGCAAATTGCTATTAGCGGATTATCGTACGTTTCTCGAAAGGTACCTAAAGCGGCGCGACCGAAAATTAAGCACAAAAATAAATATTCACGAATTTATGCACTATGTGGTATTTTTTACCCGGTAGCGCCTACTGCCGAGTTAAAAACATTAAGATGTTTATCGAAAATTTAATGTAGTTTAATGTAACTCCAGGTAATCATCATAGAATGCAGTTTGTAGTGCTTGTATTGTAACACGTAGGTACTGATCTTTTGATACTTGTAACTTATTCCTATTAATATTCTAGTCACACTATATAGGACTAGCTTTACAATTTGATAAAATTCTCAAGAGATTTCCCCGTATTTATAAAATTTGTATACCACTCAAGAATTCAAGGTTGTTTACTTGACTGCAAGCATAGGTTTAGTACAGCCCTGCATTTCACTGCCATATTAATGTTTTAGAGTTACTCGATTAGTTGTATAATCTTTGACTGTGATACTTATATTAAATTTGTGTATTAGATATAAATATAACCTTAGTTTAAAAACATTAGCTAGGAGAAAGTTTTTTATGAAGTAATCCGTTATTATAAAAGTATAGACTTCCAAATCTTTAATGAATTTTGATAGAATGTAGCTTAATATAAACATAATATTCGGTGGAAACAGTAGATCACATAAGAAACTTTCTTTTGGTTGATTGCGGAAATAAATTTAGTATTAAGCTCCTGCAATATCTCGAATTTTAACCCTAGGACACTCAGTTATTTCATAAAACCTTTGTAACAGACGTTTAACAATATTTTCAGAAAAGCAACGTGTTATAATGTATAAAATTTCCGAATATAGCAAATTTATAGAAATATATTTCGTTTTATTTATTGTCGCTATTTGAAGTATGCCTAAATAAAAACTTTTTAATTTTAATGACATTTTTATTAAATCTACAGTCGTACTTTTGACTTTCATGGATATTATGAAACCGAATATAAAATCTGGCCTCTAGTTGGATCCGTTTAGAAAATATAAAAATTACTGCGCACTTAATATTTTTAATGCTTGTTCAACATTTACTTTTCTAGTTTTATAGGTGACGTGTCGTGCAAACTTTATAGTAGCATTAAAATTATAAAGGCCGATATAAATAACAGTCCACTATGTAACGAAGCACATCGTTACCCGGCTTACAGCTCTTTTGTGCTGCCGTTAACCCAATGAGCTGTTGTTAACCAATACAGTTTGCCTACAAAGCCTTTATTGCATTATTATAGCTCTGATAATGTACTTCACCTCAAGTCTGCGCAACTGGTACCAATTAGCTACTTAGGCTAATCTATTAATAAGTTTATTAATTGTCGTTTAACTGGCGATATACTTTTTACGACACTATCAAGTACAAGAATGTCGTAAGTCGGTTTTACTAAAAAGAGATAAAGGGTTCATGCGTCGTTATTTTTGTTTGCGTTTGTGTATTGATAGCAATTTATGAGTAGGTACACTATACGTAGATAGTGCAAGATAATTTAATATAATGACATACAAGAATAAACTAGAAGAAAACATGAAGTATCCTTGCGTACCAAGTTGGTATGGTATGGTGCACGTCTGGGCGCGATTCCCGGAGAGCCGGGTGTTCGAATCCCCGGGCCGCGGTGAGGCAGTTGAATTTTTTCCGTTTTTCTAAATATTAAGTGGGTAAAAATTAAAATGTTTATTAATTCATCTTTAGTAAAACATTAGTTACTATTTTATCTCTTTAGTGAAGTAGCCGCTTATACTGTTAATATTCGGAGCTATTATAATAACGAAACAAAAAATTTGCAATCCATCCTTTCTACAGAACAAAGTAGTCATAAAATTAATCTATTACCGCATTCTGAATTTGTAGCAAAACGAAAAATCTTTCCGAGCCGCACTACGGGTTAAGAGCATTTGGCTATAAATCGTGGAGCCCAATTTATTCCTGTCTTGCTTACGTATCGGTCACATTTATAGCCACCTTTTCTGTACGAAATGAGATTTCCTTTATGCCTTTATCAGTGGGTTTTGGAAAGGGAACAAAGAGCCATTCGATTCAAATTACCGCTTGTGCCATTTGCGGCGAATTCTATGCAAGTGGTCCTTGTGGCCCTCTAATTATTTTAACTTTAAATAGCGCTAGCTACTTCGGTTTACAAGGCGTTTCAGGAAGGGACGGTTTGCTCTTGAGGCGTCTTTGGTCGTTGCCTTAACAGTTGGATCGCTTGTTGCTAAGTAAGCAGGTATTCTCGCCTCATTAGAGTGATCCTACTTAATGAAAAGTTTTTATTCATCGATGTTACTTTAATATTGTCATAATACTTCCACTTAAAAAGTAACCGATGTATATAATTGTGGTCATATTATAGAGGGGCCACAGTCATAAGGTCCTACGGGCTACTTACTAAGTAGCTTGTCTTACATATACGCTGCCCAATATTGATAAAAAAATTGATAAATTTCGACAATATTTTCAACCAGTTATTTATTATTTTTGGCAGAGGAAATTAAAAATAAGCCATGAATAAGTACGAACACAAATTTGTTTTATAAAGAGGTAACATGTGCTTAACATTAATTAAAATATTTTGGAGCCAAGTAAACATCGCAATGAAATAACACTCCAGTGCTGGCAGAAAGCCAGTTCATTATGAGATTCTTGAACCTTCAACACTTTCATTTAATAAATTACCTCCTCTTAAATGGTAATTTGGAGACACGACGGCATAAAACGGAGACGAAGTCATCATCATACGAGTTTCTTATCACCCGCTCCAATTCACTGCAAATAATTTTATAAGTCGGATTCAATTTGCGATTGTGGAAATAATATTTTCAAATGAGGTTTCCGAGAACATTTGTTTATGACAGGCTATTGATTTATCTTTATTAAAGCTTGCAAATACGTATGTTTTATTGACGATAGACGATGTCAGATTATATTCTATTCTATTTAGCACTAAAAATAGCTAATTTTCAGGTGGACGACAGCGTATAGTTAGCAACAAAGTATCTTCATACTTTTGGCAGTTGCTGACCCAAAGCGTTTTAGGAATCAAACGTACTATGTCAACGAAGTAGTATAAACTATATCTACGAGGTTACAATGACTTACAAAGCGAATTTCTTTCCTATAGAAATAGTCCCGCTGAAAAACTTGTCGGTGGTGTAAAACGCAGGTGAGTACTGCATTACTCGGAATAAGTTCTTTATTGTTTGACAAGAGATAGGCACTCAACTCAATTACTTTATGAAATATTAATACATTCACTAAAACTAGTCTCTGTGTATAGTTTACGAGCATCAAACGCAAGAGCGTTTATGAGAGGCATGGCTGTGTTTTACGACGATCTACACACGTCTGGTCATAATAAAATGGTCATAATTTTTATGTTTCATCGAAACGCATAAACAGGAAAAAGTGACACTTCCAGTGAATAATATGAATGGTGCACTAAAATGTTTGTTGCCAATGAATAATTTGGTACCGAAATACTTTTTAGTGAGGCAATTTTGGTGGCGCTATAAATGTTTCGATTTTAAGTCTTAGATACACTAGGGGATTTTTCGGATACTACAGTACCACCAGTAATGTTCCAGTCGGTTTACTTCATGCCATTTCTGATTTCTCTATCGTCCAAAAGCAACAATCTGCTTTTACACCAGCCTTCGAGAATCCCACACACCACTTTAGCTCAATCCCTAATCGGAGTGGGGGTATAACGCATTCCCCACATGAAATTATAAACACACACATATACACATTTTACATGAACTTAATCGTCAATACAGTAATAGTTTGATTCCACCACCACCAGCTAATTCTACCAAGAAGACTCTGGCAAATAACTCGAAAAAAAATCGGAACATTACAACATGCCACGAAAAGTTCAAATCTATGAGTAGTTCGCGTCCATTGGTACACAAGGAGTATTAAACGTGACTTAAGATTTGTTGGGTTTTCTGCGACCAATGGGCATCTCGAGACATTCACATCACGTAGATGTTCCGCTGTGTTGATCCTGGTGTGTCTGAGGCTTTAGTACCTGTATGAAATAGTAGTAATAAGTTCATGGTAGTTACTTTTACAACTACATAATTTCTCTATGAATAGTGTTCGTCCATTACATAAGGGTACTGTGAATTTTTAGTCTGCTTCCTAATGCCAATTGTCTGGATAATACTCATCTCAATATGATAGTAGGTAGGTATAGTCAATGAGAACCCTAAAAATAATGTTTGTTATTGTTTTTCATAGAGCGAAACAAAATTCGGTATTTTGATTATGCACTATGTATGATTTTTTTAGTAGCTAATACTTCCATAACATTATTTTATAAGTAAGAAATTCGTAGGTAGGTATACTTTACATGCTTATAAATGAAATTATTTACCAAACAATAATAATTATAACATAAAGATTTCATATAAAAAAAGCTTGATTTATTAAAGTCACATAACATTAGCACGAGGTTAACAAACAACAGCATGGAATTCTTTCAATATCTTTCATCCACATCAGAATTCCTAGCATTTCTAAGAAATAAGGGCAGCAGAAATTAATCTCTATTGTAATTTATGCTAATACATTGGGTTGCAGCTTATATTCGTAACCATTTATCAAGGGAAGGAGATCGTAAGTAAACTGAACAGCAAATTATCAGATTCTGGCTATTGGCTTAGCAAATGACCCCCTGTAGGTACACACATTTATTAAAATGTATGTGCAAACGTAACTCCAAAATTATGTAAACCGTGATTACATACAAGTATAAGGAGTTAAATTTGCTGATAATTAAATACACAATTTTAGAGTTCCATAGCCAATTGGCAAAAACGGAACACTTATTCATGATGTCTGTCTGTGCCTTACTTTTGTCACAGCCACTTTAACACAGTTTAAACAGCGTAGACTAGGTATAGGTAAGTGGAAGATATAGTAGTTCATGAAAAGTAGTAACGATAACTTAAACGTGTTTGAAAGAACACTTCTATTGACAGTAGAAGTTTTCAAACATTGTAGTCTGCATTCGTTAAACATTCTACCCCATTTCTGTACTGCCCATGCACGCAAGTGTATCTCAGTTCCCTTAGGGCAGCGAGAGTGCTCTGGAATACCTGCCCAACTGTTTTATTGACACTTGTGTATTAACTTTTCATGTACGTCTAATGGATTAGTGCAGTTGCAAAGGGGCTGCAGTGGTTATATTGCGATTCGCTGTGGCGTTGCATTCGAATGTAAAGTTTCACTCCCAAGTGGAGCTTCGTTCATATAAAATAACTGCCAAGGGTAAAATGGTCAGGACTTGTTGCACAAATGTTCTTTTATTTAACCATAGTATGAGCGTTCACCACAAAATATTTTATTGAGTGATGACCAGCATCTTCATACGTATTTATTATAAATTCAGATTGACAGCACTACAAATACATAATCTGTAAACATTTCAACTGTGTAGTGTATAGTGTATGGCCCACCCAGTTATATCGAAATTTTGTCAAAATCCCATTCCTACTGTAAATTATTGTAAAAAATGTAAAGAAAGTTTTGTTGCTGGATCCAAAACGCGACAATATAACCGGGGTTCCCTCATTGAGATGCCGCCATAGATTCATAACTACAGGAAGGTATAAAGGCTGGAATGGCGGCGGTTATGTAAATCGCTTCCGCTCGGATTTTCCCCGGATTTATGTCTTGCCGTCAACAGCAATTAAATTGAGAATGCGATTCATCGTCTGGAATACATTCGCTGGATTTGATAAGGTATGATATTAATTAATGATTTTATGACATTGTTGTGTTTTTAATACTTATGATATGTAGGTAAGCAATACTAGGGATAGCAGGTATCATTTGCTTCTAATAGTGAGTCACCGAGTTGTATTTTTTAACTATTACTAAGATTATCTGCATTTTTAATTATTATTCTGACCGTACACAATAATCTTATTTTTGAAAGTGATTGCGATAGGATGAACTAGGAATTATTTGGGATGTATAAGGAACTTAAAATTGAAATTATTGCTTTGAAATGAGTAAGTAAAGCAATAAGGATGAGTGAGGAAACAATAATAAGTAGGATGAGACGTCATAGGATAAAAACGAAAACTACCCAATTTAAAAAGTACCTTTACAATTAATGTATTTTGTCGGGCAAATCAGCCTCCCACGAAACACTGTCACCTCCCAACATCGGAAATCGAGATTAACTCTGGTCCCCGGTGTTAATGGAGTGCGTAATTAACATGGCATTGTGTAGCCCACTGTTAGTTCGTTACTAAAGAGTCCCCGTCCGAATAGTGCAATGTTGCGTAACGCAGCCAAGACAAAGCTTTAACAGGGTTGATTGATACGAATAGAATAGAGTATTTATTATTTGGTCAAATTAGACGTACCCGTAATCGAGGAGCATGCATGAAGAGATTGTGTGCAAGACACGAAAGTGGTGTGCCAGGGCACATGGCAGGAATTCATATCTACCGACCTCTCTCAGAAGAAGGCGTAAATATAAGCATGGATGTATATTTTAGTTTGAAGTATGTTCTTTAAGGTACAAAAAGTCGACCCTGCAAGGGTCTGTGCATAACTTGTAGATATGATTGAATAACTTAACATCTAGGTACTTTACAAAAACATTTACAAAATAAAAAAGAAAAATATGCATTCTTTCTATTCTCCAAATTGTCAGGATTCATCTGAAGTTATAGAACTTTTTATCTTCTTTTATAAAACGTAGACTCACTCACGTATATTTCTTTAAGTCTCATTAAATACAACAAATAACCTAGACTATGAAAATAACCTTACCGTCCATCATTAAAAAAATGTACTTGTGAAAACATTTAGTTCAGGGGGACCTATTCACATTTCTCACCTAAACATTTCCAAATTGCTTTAATCTGGAATCGAACCGCGTCCGACAGCCCTAAGCCGAGCAGCCGAGTGTGAACCAGTCCCGGCCTTCGGGTCGCAATTACACGAGGCGTTTAATTACTAAATTCAAGGTAACCATGAGGCTTCACTTCCCCTCGTCTTTCATGGGATTCCTATTAGGATGGTATTTGTGTGGGCGGGTAAGCGTATGCAGTAGCGATTTTGAGTTGCTTTAGGCACAATTGTCATAATCTTACTTAAAAATTATTAATACTGAAAATTTTCAATATCTGGGTAAGTAACAAATTCCTATTAGTTTATAATATTTCAATCTTTTAACTAGATTGCAATGCCGCTGACAAATATAGGAACGCTGTCACTCTAAAGATATATTTTATGATCAATGTTAAAGCTTTGTTTTAATTATGCTGGAGTTTGGAGATATAATATATTGATATTAAAAACTGCGATAACCACTATCTGTTGTCAGATACATGCTCAACAGTAGTTTGACAATCGAGCCCAGTTTTGTATTATTTTTTGGTGGAATATTTTGTATGACAATATTATATCGATTTATGAATTTCGGAATAAAATCATAATAAAAAAAATCATTTAACTTTCTTTCTTTTCTTTCTCTCTAACGCGAGGTATGCCCAAAAATTTATCAAACTCTATACCATAGAACATATTTAACCCTAATCACCTAGCTAGGGTTGCAGTAACAGTATATCGGTATCATCATCAAACTAAATTGTAAGGTCGAGAGCGGTGTAGCCGTAACGAAGGTTAAGTGCTGTCGAGTGGACTGGTATAAGGGTATGTTACACTGAAATGTGATAGTTTGGATTATCTGCGTTCACGATAAAACCCTTTCAATGTCCCTGCTAACACAGTCTTGTTTTTCGGACTAATGAGGGCCCTAGGTACTCTGTTTTATCTAACAGAAGTTATAATCTCCTACTTATTAGTGCTTTGTGAGTCTTCCGTAGACAAAAGCTCTGTTAAGAGCTCGAAACTTTGGTTCCGTAGGATTTGCTTTCAATTGTCAAATTTTGTCTCTTGATTTCTGTTTTGTATATCCTGTTGCTCTCGAGTTGACCACTGTAAGGGTATGTTACACTGGTATGTGATAGTTTGGATTATCTGCGTTGCGATTGCGATAAAACCCTTTTCGAATTTTTGCTAACACGGTCTTCTTTTTCAGACTAACGAGGGCCGTAGGCTCAGCTTCTTATTGGTGCTTTGTGAGTTTTCCATGGCCACAAGCTTTGTAAAGAGGTCGAAATGTCGGGTCCATATTATACAAGAGATTATTCCACAAAATCAGTTTTTAAATTATAATAATAAAAGATATTGTTTTGTTAACAGGATTTACCTAATATGCTTTGTGATGGTAGGTATACTAAATTTTATTTTTAGTTTATTGGTATTTTTAGTTTTACTTTTACAGCCAGTTTCAAACATTAATATGTAAACTTAATTTTTTTATTTAACCTATGTCATTGGCAAAGGTCTCCTTTAAATCTTTCCACTGCTCTCTATTTAAGGCCAGGACCTGCCAGTTTTTTGATAGCTGGACCAGATCATCACACCACCTTTTCTTGGGCCTTCCTCTTCGGCGAAAACCGTCTTCAGGCACCCAGTGGGTGACGATTTTGGCCCATCTATCTTCCTTCGTTCTGCACTCATGCCCCGCCCATTGCGACTTTAGCTTCGCACTCTTAATACCTACATCAGCAATGCCGGTTTGGGAGCGGATGGTGGTAGGTATTCCTTATTTTGTCAATTAGTTTGATACGTAAGATAATCCGCTCCATAGCTCTTCGGCAGACCTTGAGTTTGGACTTCATTATTAATAGAAAAATTTATAGTGATAAAAATGTATAGTCCTGTATGAGTATTTTAACTAACGTAAACGGCAGCACACAATATAACATTAATTCTCGGAAATAGGAGATTTATGCAAACTCAATTCGCCGAAAGTTTGTTAAATTAAATGTCAAATTCATAATCTATCAAACACCTGTTGTATGGCTTGTTTGCCAAACAAATTCACGCATTTCAATTATTATTAGTCTCCAAATGCTAATTGATAGAATAGTTCAGCATTCTAGCAGTTGAGTATTGGAAAATCACGACTTTACTTAAACTGGGTCTGGTTCTATTAAATTAGAGTTTACTAGCGGCCCGGTACGTGCTTCGCTACGTATAAAGTGAAATAAAATAAACAAATCGGAACATCAAATTCATTTATTTAATCAAAAAAATATTTTATTTAAAATCGAAATCAATTGCTAGCTATTTACAACACACTTAATCCAAAACATTTGGATAAACAATATTTTTTGTTTTTCCATTTTGAGCATAAATAAACAAACGGCTGGGGGTACCGACTCTGGAACAGGCAACATATAACTGGCCATGTGAAAAACAATGTTCCTCCAAATTCACACCACAAACGTGAAGTGTTTGACCTTGGGCCTTGTTGATGGACATCGCAAATGATAAACGCACAGGATATTGTAAACGTTTGAACTCAAAGGCATATCAGTTGGAATCATAGGTATACGCGGTATCAAAACAACTTCTCCTTTTGATTTACCAGTTAAGATCGTAGCTTCAATCAAATTTGGCAATAACTTTTTCACTGCCAATCTTGTTCCGTTACACAGTTTTGGTGGATTAATATTTCGCAATAATATAATCGAAGAACCAACTTTCAGATTCAAGCAATGCGGTGGCATACCAGCCGGCTCCAATGAATTTAAAAATTCAATTGGATAATTCATTGCCTCATCTTGATTCATAACACTGTCAATTGATTTATATTTCGTGACTACGCCTGGCAGTTTCGCTTGAATTTGAAAATTAATTGCATTGACATGAATGTTTTTCGGTGCTAAAATGGCGCGTTCTGTCAACCAATCATGATTTCTGTAATTCTGAACAATATTCGGAAAAACACATTCAATCAATTCATCTATCGATTGCGCAATTGCACAAAAAATTGTTCGGTACAGCGGTCAATCCGTTGGGTCTGTCGATTTGTATTTTGCCGTCACCAATTTCTAACAATTGTTTTGAGAACTCATGGGCAGCTGGATCATTTTGTAGGTGAACACGCATATTAATGTTTAGTGTCAATTTTTGTAGATATCTCCAAAGAACTGATGACTTCAAGCAGGCATTTATTTCATCAGCAGGAGTTGATCGAGGAATGACAGGCAATGTTTGACGAAAATCCCCTGAAAGTAATATCAAAGCACCACCAAAAAGCTGTTGATTACCACGTAAATCTTGCATTGTTCGATTGAATGCTTCTAGTGATTTTTTCGCCATTGTACACTCATCCCATAAAATAATTGACGTTAATCGCAGAACTTTTGCCATAGCAGAATTTCTCGATATATTGCAAGTTGGAGTTTCAATCACCTGTACATTCAATGGCAATTTTAATGCAGAGTGTGCGGTCCGACCACCTTCTAATAATGTAGCAGCAATTCCCGAAGATGCAAGTGCTAGTGCAATTTTCTGATCTGATCGAATAGTCGCTAAAATCAATGATATAACGAACGTTTTACCTGTGCCACCAGGTGCATCCAAAAAATATAATCCACCTGCATTATTGGAAACGGCTTGCATGATTGTATCATATACATGTTTTTGCTGAATATTTAATTTGGTTATATTCGATTGTACAAATAAACGCAAATCATTACAGTTGAATTCCTGCTCACGTTGCAATAAATGAATTTGATGTTCCGATTTGTTTATTTTATTTCACTTTATACGTAGCGAACCACGTCCAAAATGAACTGACGGCATGAATGACATAACAACGTGCTTGTCCTGTCAACAAAACTTCAAAAAAGTTTCTGTGAAAAAAGTTTCTATTGAATTCATTTATTACAAAAAATGTGACAAATGAGGAACGGCTCGACCGATTTTATGCAAACTTCACATAAACCATCTACTAAATATGCCGACCAAATCCTAAGCATTTGGTTTAGATAGGTGAGCCCGTTCTTGAGTTATGGAATTACAACGAAAAGTGGCATTGATTTTTATATATATAGATTGATGTTACTCATATAACCCTATCTCTAAAGGTACAACCGAACCACTGATTCATTAGGTTTCATATGATTATCATCATGTAAATTTCAGTTGACAGATATGAACCTGACAGTATACATACATGTAAATGATACTACGAATATTCTCTCATTAATAATATTTACATAATCACGCGTTTAATACAGATTGATAGAGCAATTTACTGCGCCTGCATTCTTCTACCAAACGCTATTATTTCACAATATTAATGATAGATTAAATACAAAATTGCCTTTTAATAAAGCTCGGGAAGCGATTTATACGTGACCAGTTATTATGTGGATTGGTGTAGTTTGTTACGGTCTTTAAAGATGAAACTATAAGTGGTTAATGTGAAATGTGTTTACTAGAAATGCAATTTGATTTACGAGTTAAATGAACGACTCAATCACTTTCCGGATTAGAAACAGTTAGATGATTAGATGATATACTTTTTACTTACTCCACCATAACTAGAATCCAGAACCATCATAACTAGGCTTATTTTTGTCAAAAGCAGTTTTTTATTTTACAAAATAAAACTTTGATAGATTTAATAGTAAACATACATGTCCGAAAAACATTTTCTACCTTGTTCCTACAACCACACTGAGTAAAATTCTTTATCGATCACAGTATTTCAGGAACTATATGGGTTGCAATACGTCTAAGTCTCACCCTTGTAGACTTATATCTCAAATAGATGAGCCAGGTCTTAGCCAATGTTATAGTTGTGATAGTAACTTGGAAACTTTAAACTATCATAAACGTTACTTATAAGTAACAAAATGGAATATAGTTTCGACTTATGAAAAAAGAGTTACGTTGCTGGTTTCTGACATCTTAAAAATCGGCGTCTGCTACAGCACATGCTGAGGACCTTTTGATTACTCTAATTTTATGTATGTTTTCTTAATTGTATAATATGTAATCAATAAATGGCTTATTGGGTCGGGCAAAATTTGTGTTAGTTTTTCTGTACATAAATTACTCAGCCTGGAATCAGAAAGTTGGCGGATGCACGCCCGCCCGAAAGCACGTTAAGCCGGTGGTCATGCGCCTGATCTCTCATCGGTCATGTCGGATTGCCGTCTCACCGAACTATGAGGGTAAGGGAACAGAGAGTGCACTTGTGTTTGCGCGTACACTTGTGCGCTATAATATGTCCTGCACACTTGGCTAATCTCCATTGAGATCGGCCGCCATGGCCGAAATCGGTAGGACGCGTTATATTTTAAATGTCTTCTCTCTTTCTTCCTCTCTATGTAGTATTCACCATTTGAAGAACCGTGAAGATCTGTTTATTGTTACTTAAATTGAAACAACTTGTGAAGTACTTTTGTAAAGTGATACTGTTTTCTGCAGTCTTAAAAAAATCAACGTGTGTGGTAGGACAGATTTAAAAAACATGTTTTTGTAAGTCAATTTGTTCGAGACCAGAGATAGCGTTTACAGACATTTGGTATTCACATATGTTCCACTTATCATAAAATTGCATAAAGATGGAGACACAACAGATGGTTTGGAGACATTATGCTTGCATCGTTTGGGATAAAACTTGGAGGATTAAGTCATTTGAAAAGGTAATGAGTCCATTTTAAGAAATAACACCTTTTTTGAAGTGAGGATCGAGAATTCAATGCTTTGACCAGATATATTTTTATTAAAGTTACAGTCAAAAAAAAATTAAGAAACTGACCTTTTTTACAATGCGTTTCGCTTTAGTAAACGAACCAAGTAATACACCAAAAAACGTCAGCAATAAATCATTGCTTTTTAATTTCGCAGGTGTCTCCCATCGTATTTTAACGTGACAGCATTTCTTCCCCTTTTATTTCCATTTTGTTTCCCCTATCGTCATAAAACATAGGCTCTGGTGCTTGCCAAAGCTGTCGTTCAAATGCCTCTCCGTTTTGTACAGAATCTTATCTGGAGTAGCCCTTCGAATGGGGACAAAATGACAACAATGAAACCCTGTAAGTTCGTTTAAACATTATTTTTATATGAATCCTTTAAGTCCAGTCTCGAATTTAAATGCGTAAATAGCTTATTTTAATAAGTAAAATTAAGTAGATACTCCAAAACTCCACTACATTGTAACTATTCTTTGGGTTCATGATTGACAGTTTAAGTGAGTTAATTGCACTATCTGGTAAGTAATTATGTTCTTACTACTCTCATTCGACCAAACTCGCGAATATAAAATGTTGGGGCGAAAAAATATTGGTTCTTTAAACTACTTACCTTCTTTTTTTTCTAATAACAATAAATATATCACCTGTGTTAAGTAGCTTAAGCACTTATTCTACGGATATCAGAAAAGACAGTGGAAACACAAAGTTATAAATAACACCCAGACACGGAAAAACATCGATGTTCATCGCACAATGTCGAGAGGTGTTACAACAGTGAAATGCAGTTTCTAACGAGCCAGTCAAAAACTTTTACCAACCAACAAGGCATCTGATGCACCTATCTTATCAAATTTGCGTGTCTCGGTAAGATTTCAGCAAACAGTGTTCTAGAACAGTGGTGGTGCGGTGCAACACTGACAAAAAATGTTCGGGCACAAAAATCTTGGTCGTTTAACTACTTCTTCCAGCCAATGCCATAGATTAATATCTGGCAAGAAAAAAAAAAACATGTACTACATTTACTGTTAATAATAAAAAAAGGCACCTGATCAGAAACAAATCAATGAAATAACTACAACAATTCCAACCTGCATGACAAAGCTTACATAGAGTAGAATCTTAATACTATATTGTACTGTATGACAACAATAAATAAAAATACATTAATAAGAACAGAAGTTCATAAAAAATGTCAATGATTAAAATAATTTATATAATAGAAAACTTTTATTACAAATGTCAAATTTTAGTTAACGCAATTAATTGTCCAAGCCTTTTTATCATTAAAATAGTCTTCTACTTTATAGTAGCTCTTTATAATAAGACCCTTCTTAATACATTCTTTGAATTTTTGCAAAGGTAATTTAGTAATACTTACACTATATTATACACATACATTAAGCAGTCTAGAATTCCTCTCAGTACGAGAGGCCATTGTGAGAATATTATACTCTTTAAACCGATCTCTGAGGGAATCGCGTGGTTTGAGGTTGTAGATGCCCATTATTGCTCTTTTTTAACCGACTTCAAAAAAAGGAGGAGGTTCTCAATTCGTCTGTATGTATAATATTTTTTTTTTTTTTTTTTATGTATGTTCACCGATATTTTCGTCAATTATAGACGGATTTCAAAAATTTTTTTTTGGTTGGATACAGTTCACTTCCGAGGTGGTCCCATTTTCACCAGTCCCGGATCTGATGATGGAATCCAGGAGAAATCGAGGGCAACCCTCAAATTTTATAGGGACATGTACCGCGTTTTGCATATTATCTGAAGTTATATTGGCATTTGCTTCTGGAAATCATAATCTTATGATGCTGAGCTGATGATGGAAGGTCAACTCCTTAATACTTAGGAGTAAAAGGATAATTCTTTCAATACTGTATACATATCAAGACTACTAGTTATAATATCAGTAGCATTATAGGTGAGCTGAACTAATAGGGTGACCAGTCTAGGATCTGATGATGAGATCCAGGAGAAATCGAGGGCAACCCTCAAATTTTATAGGGACATGTACCGCGTTTTGCATATTATCTGAAGTTACATTGACATTTGCTTCTGAAAATCATAATCTTATGATGCTGAGCTGATGATGGAAGGTCAACTTCTTAATACTTAGGAGTAAAAGGATAATTCTTTCAATACTGTATACATATTAAGACTACTAGTTATAATATCAGTAGCATTATAGGTGAGCTGAACTAATAGGGTGACCAGTCTAGGATCTGATGATGGGATCCAGGAGAAATCGAGGGCAACCCTCAAATTTTATAGGCACATGTACCGCGTTTTATATATTTTCTGAAGTGATATTGGCATTGCTTCTTGCAATCATAATGTTATGATGCTGAGCTGATGATGGAAGGTCAACTCCTTAATTGTTTGGAGTAAAAGGATAATTCTTTCAATACTGTATACATATTAAGACTACTAGTTATAATATCAGTTGTATTACAGGTGAGCTGAACTAATAGGGTAACTAAAGATTTAACACTAAAAAGTATGAAAAAAAATTGTAAACAAAAAAAAAACCGCCTTCAAAAACCCGACTCACTAAAAATTACAAAATAATATAATACGAACATTTATAATCATCTGGGTATGAATTTTATATGTTTTTGAAGGCAGTGCCAATCAAAATTTTGAGGAAAAAGAAGCAAGAAGAAGTTTGAAATATAAACGGCACCGCCTTCAACAACATATCATATTCATACCCAGATGATTATAAATGTTCGTATTATATTATTTTGTAATTTTTAGTGAGTCGGGTTTTTGAAGGCGGTTTTTTTTTTGTTTACAATTTTTGCATTACAAAGATACTATCAATATCAGCTGCTGATCCCCATAAAAGCATGCCGTAGGATAGAATACTGTGGAAGTAGCTGTAGATATGAGATGTTTACTTATTATAAGCGATGGTGCGGTGCAACAGTAACAAAAAATGTTCTGACGCAGAAATATCGGCCCTTTAAACTACTTTTACCAGATATGTATCCTAGGAAGATGCACATATTCAAATTCGCGAGTCCTGGTAAAGTGACTTCGGCAAACAGTGTTCTAGAACATTCTGTCTTAAGATGTTTACCCGCTATCAGCTGTGGTGCGGTGCAACGGTAACAAATTACCGCTTAGAGATATCGCCGCCGCTATCGTGCACCCACGCGGCCCCCGCGCTACGCCTTTTAGGGTTCCGTGGGGAATGTGAAAGTCGAAACTTAAGTTCGTACTATCTCCTAGAAAATAATTTTGATATCCTATTCTTGTAGCTAAGTAGCTACTTAAAAGTTACCACGTAAACATAAGTTCGTAGGCAGTACCTAGCATTTTCTTAGAAGTAATTTCTAAATCCTATAATATCAAAGTAGGTTGTAGCTTTTACTCTGAAAGATAGGTAACCTTACTAACGTTGTAAGGTTATAATATATAATACCGAGTCGTAGAAACATATTTGGTAAAACCATTTTTTATATTTAAAATCAAAGTGAATTGTAAAGTTGCCCCCTATTATGAAAAATTATTATTGAAACAAAAACTCATTAAGCCACATGAATTCGTAAACCGTAAATGTCTTTATCATTGAGGTAGTTTTACATGCATAACATAAATAATTAAATTTTCGAATAACGTCGTCTCTATCGTACTGTTCTAGAAACTGTCGCAGTATAAGCTGTTTGCAAAATCAGCGAATTTCAGCAAAGATGTAGACACAATAGTTTTATTGAAATGGTACGGAACCATTTTCTGATCTCGATCGCTCTCATGTGATTTAACTATCTGTTGGCACATTGGCTCCTCTGAAAATAAACTGCTCTAGCAACCCCCACTCGGTATCGACACTTTGAAATTTTTCAAACGACAATTTCAAGGGGACCGTGAGAGCGTAACAAGATCTAAGATAGGGACACTCCGAACTTAGTGGACTTGGAACGTTGGTGAGGGCAACTTTAGATTTATCTGTGGCCCGAAGCTTGGTGAAATAAACAGCTGTTCAAAACGGCAACTTCAAGACGAGCGGATTGAAAAGTTAGGCGGTTAGAAGATAATATGCCATGACATTAAGATAAATGTCATGTCATATGACCATTGATCGCATTATCGGCCGGTGCGCAATTTGTAAGATCAAGAAATGAAATGAAATGAAATAATTTTATATGCTAGAAATATTGCATACAAGTTTAAAATATTATAGTATAAAGATCAGCATATTTCACCAACATGATGGCATGCAAAATTTTTACTTTAAGTTAGAAGGAAATCTGAAACTGTCCGAGATATTTACCATGTTGTTTTGTTTTAATGAGCTCCCGATATTACAACATGGTATAACAACATGATAAATATCCCGGACAGTTTCAGTTTTCTAATGTGTGTAACCATAACAGTTTAAAATTTATGATTAAACGAACTTACCTGTACGTGAAGTTCTATCATAATTATACGAAGGCTTCGTCCGAAGGGATTAGCAAATAACACTTGTAGTACCGCCCAGTGGTTCGCCTTTGTCACACTATATTTGAGAGACTGCCTCGTTGGTCTATTGGTAGCAAGTGCTGCATTAGGACCGAGAGGTCCCAGGTTCGAATCCGGGGTCGTGCAAAATTTGTGTGAGTTTTTCTGTGATGAAATTACTCAGCCTGGAGTTAGGAAGTTGGCGGTTGAACGCCCATGCCTCGGAAAGCACGTTAAGCCGGTGGTCCTGCGCCCCATCTCTCATCGGTCATGTCGGATTGCCATCTCACCGAATTATGAGAGTAAGGGAATAGAGAGTGCACTTGTGTTTGCGCGCACACTTGTGCACTATAATATGTCCTGCGCACTTGGCTGATCTCAATTGAGATCGGCCGCCATGGCTGAAATCGGTCGGACGCCTTTATTTTATATTTGAGAGAAAAAAAAAAATATCTTTGACGTTTGGTCTGTCACTTACCCGCCGCTTCATTAAGTTTAGAGTACGAGTATAGCTGAAAATATTTCATAAAAAGGGAGAAAGCTTTCGCAGGGGGGGAGGGTTGCTAATCCCTTCGGACGAAGCCTTCGTATAATTATGATAGAACTTCACGTACAGGTAAGTTCGTTTAATCATAAATTATACTTCGGCTTCGTCCTCGGGATTAGCAAATAACACTTGTAGACTTTGAGAGAAAAATAATGAAATATTGTGTTTATATCTAATTATATAAATCAGCATAATCTATTGGAACAATTCAAGCATCTGGTTTGATTCATTGGGTTCCATTAACAATTGTTTTTGTAAAAGAAGTGTCTTCATCAGCATTTAATTTAAACTTGTGGTTTTATTATAGAACCGATAGAATGTATTCTAGGAGCCGCTCCATCCAGCGGTTCGTCTAATTTGTTCTAGACTGAGCCTAAGCGATGGGCCGCGGGTGTGGCAGCGTGGCTCGAGCTGTGCGCGGTGAATACGTCTACATCGATACTACTATCGTGGAACATCTCGTTAATCCGCCGACTTAAGGTCTGGGAGCCTACTGCTTTGAATAGCTTTTTTAAAGCGATGAATTAATATTTAATACCTTATTAAGTAACCGTGTTTCTTGCTAATAAATAAATTATTATTAATATTATAAGAGAGAGTCAATATCCTTCCTTATAAGGTTTGTTCTTTCTAAATAAGCAAGTAAAGCTTTTGACGGGCATATTTCGGGCCTCTCGAAAAATGTCAATACTAAAATAGGTTGTATTGAACCTTTACGTGTTGTTTTAAGAAATTCAGGAATCTTTATATTTATTTTGGTAGAGAAAATCTCAATATGCTTTGTACCAATAGTATCAAAAAAGCTAGGAGTGTTATGAGTTGCTTCGAAAGTTTTTTAATATCTAATGTTTCATTTGGGTAAAATTGGCTAGCATAATTAAGTACTATGGAAGTATCCCATGTTATGGGATACTTAGGTAATGGAGGTCGAAACCGAAATATCCTTTTGAAAAAACCATTTGACTCAGTCACCTTCTCCTAAATTATTTACAACACAAAAAATTAATCCAGCGCCGTAAATAAACTACATATTGTTTATAGGATTTTTTGGATATTGATGCCTAAATAACATCAATTGCTGACGGGGGAACACTCCTCTTTAACCACGCCGTCCGCATAAGAGCCCTGCCACCAGGGTAAGCTTGGTGTGTATGTCGTGATCGCTAGAATTAGAGAGATAAAATTGGATGTTTACTAGCTTTAAAATTATTTTTTCAGATAACAAGAGACTGTTAAAAAGTGGGTCCAGGGCTGTGTAGGCCACAGAGGTACTAAGCCGACTTGGGGTTCCCCGAACTTCAAGATTATTTCCTGGTACACCCCATCCGCTAATTCCCATTCTATATCCGACACGCCTAGATTCTGCGTTAGCCGTAATGTTATCTGACTAACTTATGTAACATGCCATAACTTAAAGTCCGCGATATTCACACCATTGCCATAACAGTCTTGGAATATCTGTGAGGTGCGGAACCTGAATACCTCCAATTCGGTTTACGTAAGTCATGGCTGTCGTGTTGTCAATGCGTAGTAAAATTTGGCGGTTAGTCAAATTTTTGGCAAACTTTTTAACCCGAAAAAAGCAGCTTGAACCATTAGATAGCTGATATGTTGCGTTTTCTTTTGAGTTCTCCACAAACCGCCAGCCAGCCAGCCAGTTTCTCTCCCATGGGCAGCCCCCCACCCCGTATTTGAGACATCCGAGAAAATTGCTAAGTCATGTTTATCCTCTTTAATCCTACAAAATGGTTTTTGTATTGCACTTGTACCTCCAAGCTCCAGCAGGTAAGTTCATATATTTATCGTAGTTATTATAATATAATTAAAAAAAAAATTGTAAATAGCCAGCTGTATTCCACAGCAGGACAAACAGAAACTAATAATCCAATCTTAAGTGCAATTCAATTTAAATGAAATTTGTGAAAGAAAAAATAAATAAATCGGGAATTAATTATCTAAAGGTAATGTGACATGGAAATTTTCCAAATCTAGAAAAATAACCTAAAAAGGTACATGAATTGGTTAAAGTCCTAAGATTCTTCCCTTTGTTTATTATAAAACCAATAGAAGTGATTAGCTTCATGGTTTGTGTTGTATTAAACAAACATTGTTCGCCATTAGCCAAAAATTATTTAAGTAATTTGTTGATATTAGTCCGGCAGAGCGCAACAAACAGACTTCATTCATTTCACACGGTTTCATTACCTTAGTGAAAATATATGGCGCTGTACCCAAACCAAATGGTTATACATTAAATTCATATATATTTTGGTCAAATTGGAATCATAAAAACTCTCTGGAATCAGGATGACTTTTTAATAATTAGTAAGCGTCTTTTAAGTCGACTTCTGTCATGTAACATATTCTTGTAATTAATTTTAGCTGTACCTAGATTTTCAATCTTGAATTGATCTGCTTTTATAAATTTATTAAATGTTTTTATTCCAAAATGAAACGGTGTTTACCATTTGGCTTGGGCAACTAAAAATATGCTTGACAAAAAACTGTCTTTTTATTGGCTGATACCTGGATATGGCTCCAGTAGATATTACGTTATCTATTGCCTCTGTAAAGTTGAGCTTTCTTTATAAGAAAAATTTTTACTTGTTGGGACAGATGTTTGTGTAACTGGACAAGTAAACGGGATTTTATATCCTCTATTACAAGAAAAGACTGATTGACTGTTGGAGGTTGGCGATTAGGGTCCATTGGTCATAAAATAAGGCAATCTGCCTGTATATTTTACCACGTCTAGCGCCGGCCGCGCGACGGCTGATGCTGCGAGGGCCTCGATGAGTTCGATGGCCTGGTCCTATTCGGAGGGGGCCATCAATAGCTTCACCAAATCTGGTTCTGCATCAGCTTTAGTAATGAGAGAATTTATTGCACGACTTAGACATGATAACATGGCAGTAGCGGATTGATTCAACCAAATTTCGATAAGTTGTAGAAATACCACGCGTAGAAGTATTCTACAATCTGACCGTTAGGAACTAATGAATTTCCGCCCCTTAGGAAACGGACAGATATGGGTCGTCTCCTAATATTTCAAGGATGGTCTGGTCCAGCATTGCATTGTTGGACTCCAAATCCTCCTCAGTAGGTAACGCAGTGGCGGAGTGGGATGTGGCGGCGGAGGAAGCGCCAGGGCCGCCGTCAGTCGGAGGCAGCGCCTCGGACCCGCACTCGCGCCGCGCATGACCTCGCATTCTGCTGAGGACGCAGCGTCGCGGCTGACGTGCGCCTCGAGCTCGGGCGCAGCGACCCCATCAAGCGTTATTACGTTCTTGCCTTGAATATGATTTTTAGTTAAGAAACAGACCAAAGTACTGTTCGCAAAACTAAATTGCTGGGTAGTACAGCTCCAAAGAGAAGTACGCAAACCCGTATTTTATAAAACACATCACTCCGTTATGCATAAGTACAGTGTACATAATTAGTTAAGAAACAGCCCAAAGTACTGTCCGCAAAAACTAACTTGCTGGGTAGTACAGCTCCAACGAGAAGTACGCAAACCCGTATTTTATAAAACACATCACTCCGTTATGCATAAGTACAGTGTACATAATTAGTTAAGAAACAGCCCAAAGTACTGTCCGCAAAAACTAACTTGTTGGGTAGTACAGCTCCAACGAGAAGTACGCAAACCCTATTTTATAACACACATCACACTGTAATGATTAAATACAGTGTACATAATTAGCTAAGAAACAGCCCAAAATACTGTTCGCAAAACTAACTTGCTGGGTAGTACAGCTCCAAAGAGTAGTACGCAAACCCTTATTTTACAAACAAATCACATTGTAATGATTAAATACAGTGTACAATTAGCTAAGAAATTACCCCAAAGTACTGTTCGCAATAATAACTCGTTGGGTAGTACAGCTCCAAAAAGAAGTACGCAAACCCACATAACAGGTAAGTATATATAACATGACTTACTTACCCGGAATAACCCACGAAAAACACATATCCTTGACAAAACGTCGTCAAACTTTTCTTAAGTGTGATGTCACTTTTTGTAAAAAACTACTTCTCGGATTAATAATGCATTATGTAATGTAATTAATAAATGCAGTGTACATAACTTGCTAACAAATAGCTCAAAGTATCTATTGTTCGCAAAAACTAACTTGTTGGGTAGTACAGCTCCAAAGAGAAATACGCAAACCCAAAAATCAGGTAAGTATATATAAAACGACTTACTTTCCCAGAAATATCCTTAAAACACATTTCCTTCACAAAACGTCGTCAAATTTTTCATAAGTGTGTAGTCAGTTTTGTAAACAACGACCTCTCGGATTAATAATGCATTGTGTAATGTAATGAATAAATACAGTGTACATAATTTGCTAAGAAAAAGCTCACAGTACCTACTGTTTGCAAAAAACTAACTTGTTGGGTAGTACAGCTCCAAAGAGAAGTACGCAAACCCACATAACAGGTAAGTATATAATATAACACGACTTACTTACCCGGAAATATCCTATAAAACACATTTCCCCTACAAAACGTCGTCAAACTTTTCATAAGAGTGTCGTCATTTTTGTAAACAACAATCTCTCGTTGTGTACTATAATTATTAAATACCGAGTACATCATTAGCTAAGAGACAGTCCAAAGTTGTGTACGCAAAACTAACTCGTTGGGTAGCACAGTTTCAAAGAGAAATACGCAAACCCACATTACAGGTAAAACCCATATATAACACGACGTTATCACATTTACTTATTAAAACATTATGAATGCTTAATATTGCGTGCTTAACATTATGCGTGCTTAATATTCTTGATATTAAAATACTATTTACTTACTAATTAGAGAAAATCTTCCAATAATACTCTTGTAAAATTGGTTTACTGGGTAGGTGAGTGTCACGAGAACCCAGCATATAATTGAAAATAAGGTTAAAATATTACGATAAAATTAACATTTAAGTTAATACGACTGACCTTGAGACTCCGAGCCGGACCGGTTATCCGATGATTTAGATCTAGGTACTCCGACAATAACATTCTCGCAGAACTTTCTATTCTAATTTCGTATTTATCCTCACTTTTTTAGCTAAGGCATTGTAAAAAATCACTTTTAATGAAGACACTACGTGTGATCGTTAGCGACACCAAAGAGAATATAATCACTACGTTTTAAGAGTCGGGACTCACGTACTAGCCAATAGAATCAGTTTAGATGGCATTTCAATACCAACATAAAACATTTAAATGTCAAATGGCAGTAGTGCCAATATGACGGACCAAATAGTGCTACAGTATACCAAAGAGAATATCAGTACGTTTTCATTAAAAAAAAAACTTTAGACGCTTTAAAAAAAGGATGTAATGTAATATTAATGTTTTAATAATACAAGGTTGAAAATAATGTGAACACAAAATAAAACACTATGCACACTTTTTTTTTTTATAATCCGGATTTATTAAACGGTTTATTTAGCTCGCCCCGTACGATCTGATCTGAAATTTGGTACACACTTGATTCTGGTCTGGTGATTGATTTTCTATGGGCACATATCGATACCTTAAATCTCAAATGGCGTAACCACCAAAACGCAACTTTTCAGGAGAGCAAAAAAACGAAAAAAAAAAGTTTTTTTTTTTTATATAACTTTGACAATTTTAATGCAGTGAAAATGTTTTATACATCAAATTTCTTAGAATTTTGAGATAAAGGCTTCAGTAAGAACTCTTTGCACCTAAATCTTATATTTAACAAACTAGAAGTCGGTTACGCCTGTGAAAATATTACGAAAAGGCGTTTACGTCTCATAAAAAAACATGATTTTTAAGAGGTGAAGGTCGTATTTCCCGAAAGTAATTGTCTTTTGTGCTTTAAATTAACTTAATAATGAAATAAAACGTAAATTTTCCACTCTGTATTACGCTTTTTACAAAGTTACGCCATATGTCACGTTTTCATAGTGATGTAATGGGTAATACTCACCTTGTAAGTTTTATAACAGGATGAAGAATTTTTGTACATAGGAAATTTCACTTATAGTTATACGTAGTTCGATTAATTTTGTCATTCGTAACCCCCGCTGCTGTATATTCACCATACATTTATCTATGTATTCAGCCATTTGCGTACTTGTGCGCATAGATTACGTTCCTCCGTGTATTTATTATTTTTTGTGACCGTTACGTTGACTTTGGCGCGTTATTGGTCTTTGATTCTGATTTGTGTTTGGACATTGATTTAAAATGCCGAAACAAGGAAAAGCAATAAATAGCCAATGTCTCCGCAATCTTAATCCCCCCGCGCATCAATACTAACAATAATAATGACAATCATGTGTTCAGCGATTTTGGGTGTAAACGCCTTTCTTTTGTATTGCAATTTCGAAAAATAGCGTGTCTTACGAGTTACGCCGGAAAATTATGTCCCTTACACCCTTTTTTTAAAACTTTATTTCACGTCACAATAATACCCTTCTAGGGGTCGTAACCACCAAGAAAATTAGATTAAGCCTTTTACGACCTGTTTACCTTATGAAAAGTGTTCAAATCTATAAAAAAATTGGGTCGTAATAACCTTTTTTTTGCGAATTTGAGGATTTTAAATATACAGATCGATAGAGAAAAAAAAACTGAGTAACTGCATTAAAAAGTCATTTTGACCAAATTGGCGGTTACGCCATTTGAGATTTAAGGTAGCGATATATTAAGTCGTCTTTTCCCACTAACTAGCCCACCTTCGGCATTTGAAAATAAGTTAAAAGATTTATTAATGTACTTACTAAACTTTTTTTCCCCTTGGTTTTCACACATTTTTAATTATTTCTTATTAATATAGTTTTTATTTTTCTATGCCCCCACGCCAGTGTGGTCGGGCCTCATGCAACAAAGTGCTCCCTTAGATTGAATGTGATCTTTACTTATTCTTACAAGTTATTAGTAACAGTACAACACTAGTACACAATACGAATGAAAATCTATTTTAGCATAATATGTTTGTATTTGGCTTGCTTATCGAGTAATTAATTATCAGAAGGTAAAATGTATTTGATTCTATGCTTACCGGGACTCATCCAAAGGAAATTTTGCCATGAACTTCCTTTTTTCGCAGTCTATACGTTGAGCACGATCTCCACAAATTTCACAAGTTAGAGACCGCTTCTTTGGTGCCATTTTATGCAATTAATGCAATAATACCGGAATCTGCTTATAAAAACACGATTTACTGTAAAAAAATTATATTGAAATCTAAGCAAACAAAATGTCGTTCAACATTCATAACAAAATGACAGATCCGACCCAAAGAGAAAATAATCACTCTCCGACCAAAGAGAATATAATCACTATGGATCTGAAAATGAATGAAAGAGAAATCGTACTAAGTGAGCAGGACAGATCGACGGTCCCAACGTATAATACCGTATCTACAAAACCTAAATTTTACAGGAGAGCGCTTTGAAGTTTCAAACATGTGTTACTCGTGTTCTAATATTCCTACAGCTATGAAATTTGGAACACTGAATAAGTAAGAGCTCTTTTGCGTAAAAAGCTAAAAATAAGTTTAATAGGATTATTATTTATATACTATTTATCACTTACCAACTTTTACGTTGGAATTACTCACACTACAAACGACGTAACTGGTACTTCCTATTGTTTACAGGGGATTTTAGACATCGACCATAACTGTAACTGCCCACTAGGTAGTTTTACGCCGAATATAATATACACATACGGGATTCTGGGTTTTTTATCTATACACACCGTGAAATTTTAGTGGTTGTTTTGCCGCAGTAAACTGATTCTATCTTAGTAGTAAAATCAGTTCTACTATATTTTTTATTTTTTTTCTTATTTTAATTTTTTATTTTTAAATTTTAATCAATAAATACCTTTTTAACGAAACTAGAAATCACGCTCAAAACGCTTTATTACTTAGGGGGTAGATCTTTTTTAGCTTTAATCATAATTTTCAAGCGGCAATCGGTACCTGATTACGTCACACCTCTTAAAAGTACGAAATCTTCTCACGCTTCGGAAATAAAAAAAATATTTTTAGAACATTTGAAAAAAAAACTTTTTCAAGAAATAACTCGCATGATTCGATAGTAGGTACTACTAAAGTCAAATCGTTCTTCTATGGGAAAACAACCACTAAAATTTCACGATGTATAGAAATAATAAAAAACGCCTTAATGGCAAAAATATATTTAAAATATAAAACCATTGTTAACGGCATATGACCCTCGTCTGTTAAGTCTAGATGATTTAAGAAGCATATTAGAATATGCTATCTTGCCAATTTTGTTCTTAAGAATAAATAAGTTAACCAAAAGTTGAGACAGTACCTCCTCGACTGCCACGTTGGTGTATTAGTAGCAAGCGCCGAGTAAGGACCGAGAGTTATCGGGTCCTGGTATCGGATTAGGCCAAATTTTGAGAAATCTTGAGCGTTATTGTGTTAATAATTTCTCACCCTGGAGTCAGGGAGTTAGCTGTGACACGAGCCGAGCATGCATTGGAAAACATGATAAGGCGGTGGTCTATGGTATGGTCTGGTCTGTAAGGGTGGTATATGAATGCTGATTAACCGAGAATAGAAAATAGAACTGTGTACTACAATAAATGTTAGGACTTTGTGTGCAGTTGCATGACCAACATTGAGATCAGCAACCACAGAGTCCAAAACCAATTATTTCAAAACCATTTTCCTCCCAGCCGCTGTTGTCGAATAAAGTTTCGATTGGATGAACTACGTGCCATTATCACTCTAGTGAACTACTTCTAAGGTTGTGAGGAGTGAAATTGTCCAATTATGTTCCAAAGTATGTACCAAGCCTTTTCTTGAAAAAATGCCATTTTGACGCAATTTTCAAAAATCTGCTTAATCTTGCATTTTCAGAAGGCATTGTAAGAATGCCTGGGAGAGACTCTGTCCTCTAAATGTTTCTCTGGATGTATGTTCAGCACATTATTAATATGTGGGACTCTTATTCGCATAACTCTCTCCTACCGTAACATTGGCACCGCCTACTCAAGACGTAGACGTCTTTAGCTTACAGCATTGACTGTAGGAGTTAGAAGGGTGTGAGGTTCTTAGTCGTCATCAGCCTATAATTTAGTCTTCTGTTAACCATAAGCTTCCCCAAATGCTCGCCTCTCCCGCCTATTTTCGGCCACTCGCATCCAACTCCCACCAGCCGTCCTGGGCAAATCGTCACTTCACCTGGCCTGATGGCATCCCACACTGTGTTTGCCGAGACGCGGTCTACACTCCAGAAACTCGTTTACTCTTGTGTTTGGTTAATATTTATTTTATTGAATGTAGTACGATAAAATTGGCTACGTCTACTAACAATCTTGACGTGATGTCATCAGGATCTAGTTGAGAATAACAGTGCTTGGGTTGTCTCCTTTTTGAAGTTGCCCGGAGGAGGGTCGAGTAATTTAATCTGAGGTCTGTCGCAAATGACGTATGCAGTTATATATATCACCACAATCAAACTGTTACCTAATACAACTAAATATTTGATGACCAACAGCGCAACTGAACAAATTTTTATTCAGTTGAGCTGTTAAATGAAGAATTTTCATGATTGTGGTAGTGGTTATTTAACTATAACTATCCCAGATTAGAAAGCTTTTAAAACCTTAATCAATTTGCGAAATTAGTTTTCCTACACAAAATATGGCCTCACAGTCGGTTAAATCATCTTCAATGTCAGAAAATAAAATTCATTATAAAACAACCGGGTCAAGTAAAGCTATAAGTATCAAAATTAATGGTTATCAAACAATTAATATGTTTTTGCTGAGCACAGTAATTTATTAAACAAAATATACCCCAAACACTTTAATCACACCCAGTCACTAAATCTGTTTCCGACGTAAAATAACGTAATTGGTAGTTACTAGCAAGACTAAAATAATACTTTCCATCGAAAAACATTCCATCTGGTAGATAGTATAAACATCGATTTTGGCTCTCCGGTGTAAAAACTACACAACTACCACATAAGTCATATAGATTTTTAAATTTCCTACGTAAAATAACGTAACTACCACATCGTGATAAAGGCTTTGGAATGTTCAAAGTTTGTTTGATTTCATAAAAATACAAGCAATTTTACGAAATATCATTTAAAAAACAATCTTAAGGCAGAAAAATATAAGCCTAGGCCGTCTTGGGCGCAAAAGCGCTTAACTGGCAGTTGCGGGGGCAGCGGGGGCGGGTATAGCGGCGATGTTCCGAAGTAATACACCCTAACTACCATTTAAGTATTTTTACGTCGGAGGTAGTGTAGTTAAGTAATTTGTCGTGCATCGATATAAGGATGTTTTAGGCACATTTTAGACATTCTGTGTTAACTAAATGAAAGTCTATGTTGATTTCGAGGTTTTGCAATAAAAACATGCAAATCCCTCAAGTGCCACTTGCGTGATTATACGTAGGGACCGTCGAGATATATCCGCCATTATTTGCCGCTCAAACTCCATAGTAAACTTTTTTGTTCGAGCTTTCGCTAGACTGAGCGACACTAGAAAGCGAATGGAGCGGCGGGTAAGTGACAGACCAAACGTCAAAGATATTTTTTTTTTCTCTCAAATATAGTGTGACAAAGGCGAACCACTGGGCGGTACTACAAGTGTTATTTGCTAATCCCGAGGACGAAGCCGAAGTATAATTAAATATAGAATGAAATCCTCATAAATTCAGGTATTACGAAACATAAACTGACATTGAAAGTAATATACTTACAAAAATAATGTTTAAACAAATTGTCTGGCAAACATTTAAGATGTAAGTTTTCTGTTATGCATATCTTTTAAACCTGATATTAATCATGTACTTTTGATTAATCATGTACTTCGTCTTCGTAGATGTCGCGACTACGACAAGGTATTACCGACTACGAAATTAAAAAAGTCAAATATATTTAAATTACAGTCTATTGCCAGCCAATGGAATGAATTGGATCAATTGGTAATGACCTCGGTATACTATCTTAAGCGTTTCTTGCCACAAATATTTAAAAATAGCATTTCTATTTTAAATTACATTAAATTATTTAAAATGTAGTTAGTTTTTATTAGCAAATATTAGATAACTGTACTGGGTCTACTTGTTACTTAATTGTTATTTTAATGATAAAGTTACAATTATCCCACGATACAAAACTAATAAAAAGTAACGATTACCCCTTAGGACGCAACATCTGACACTATGTAAATATAAGACTAGTTACCACAAGCTTTATCGGAAACAATTTCAATTTCAAAGTTCTCATTAACGTGCGATAATTAGCGTCAACAATGTACGCAGCAGCCCTAACAAAGCGCGTGATAAGATGCGAAACGACTCGACATTCTTATTATAGACTGAGGAATCTCCACAGAAGGGCACAAAGGATCATAATTGAAATATACAATGGAAAGAACAAGGCCAAATAAAGGATGCTTGGACGTTCCCGAAAATATTCAGTGCGCTATCCAGCCGCCGACTGAAATGCGGTTTGCAAAAAGAGAATGTGACATCAAAGCGTACGATCCGGTCGGCGACGTGATACGGGTTAGAAATAACCTCGCCAGTCCTGGACGCCTAGTCGGAGGGTCGCTTAGTGTTTATGCTGCGCCATTTAAATTAAGTTATTACACAACGTGACATACAATCACAATGTGATCATTAATTTAGATAGATAATAATCGTCATCTCAAATAAAAAATTACAACTTAGTCCCCAATTTTAAAGAAATGAAACTTACTTGCTAAAAACTTTATTTGTGTACTTTACAAGTACATCGATTTGGCAGTTTTGGCGTCAAAGACAGAAATTGCATTTATTATTAGTAACTATATGCAAATTCTCAATCATACTCAAGACTACGTGCATCAGTTTAAGACAACCACACGACTCCTCACGGGTGCGTCGAATCGACTGTGAATTATTTCAGACTTGTTACGTTCCATTTCAGTAAGCATTTACCCCTGTCTGCGCTTTTGTGCCGATAATAATTCACTGGCACAGCACGGTTGTCTACATAAATTTGTTCATTATAGCCACTCCCTCATAATGGGAAAGCTGTTTTTTATCCGCGCATTGCGACAGTTTTATACGCCTCTATTTAGTCACTACGCGTTGCCCTATTGATGGCTAAAACAGCGCGTAATGGATCGATTGTGTTTTGATTGGCGTAGCCAAACTTTTTAGGTAACACTAGTGTTGATTGTCTGCTAGTAATATTACTCTATACATAAAACAAACACTGTATAATAAAAAAAAATTACTCAAACTGCAAATTACTCTATTGCAGTTAAACCTATTGCAACATTCATAAAACCATTTTGTTTTGTATTCAAAATGGCGGCGAATTTAGATTCCAAACTTTTTACGGTAAAACCATAACGCGGTTCACGTTATTTTTACCAATTAACTTTAAAAGCCGTTTGTTGTGGTGTATGAGAATGGTATTTCCCCCACGTCCGCTAACATCCAGAGTTATGACGTTATTTTAAGGTCCGGCCGCATATAAATGCGTTGCGGTTGCGTTATTGACGCCCCCTGAAATAATTATACGTTGCCGAGTTCCGAAAATTACAGGAATCCCCCCGAAGCTCGGTAATGGCTCGTTAAAGTTGATGAGAGCTTGCGCCCTCTCCGGCGCCTGGGCCTCGCCTGACAAGCTCACTTTCAGCCTTCAGCCATGCACAACGATATACGGCGCGCTTAAATTATGCGGCGTAAGAAGACCTCGCGAAATAAAAACGAGGGAGGCGTTGTTTTTTTTGTAGAAGGCGATGTGTTTTTGTTTCGGATCCGTTTGTGCAAATTGTTATTTATGTGTTGGTGTACTTTTTGGTTTGTAGAGGAAAAGCTCTACTGTAAAAATATACTTTATGATATAATGTGGTGGATCAGTGATCACAATAAATGAAAAGATACTAAACTTCAAGTATTTTTTAGACCTATAGTGATTTGTTGTAAAGGTTTTAGTTTCATATAATAAGCTATATTATACAGTAATATTTCAAACATTCAGTCATAAAGGTTCATCACTTTAAAAAAATGACCAGCCAGACCAACAATTTTGATCAGCAGGATCGTTGTAAGCACTTTCTTACAAAATTTTTCCTTGCAGTATACAAAGAAGCTACAAAGAAGAGCGGAAAATTTTACCCTTCGGTGTAATATTACCGGGCGGGACGGAGAAAGCGAACTATGCTTCAATGGCGTCGCACAAATCAAAGTTCCGATCTATCACTGGGACGTGCGCTTCTTACAAATGTAAATAGACCTTTGGCTAGGTTTCATTTATGGCACACGAATTTATGATGCTTTTTGTAAGAGAAATGTTATATAAAAAGGTTTAGTTAACAGATTTGCTGTTACATTTAAGCTACATGTTGGAAGTGCTATGTAGTAGGTAGTGGACTCAAAAGATTCAATAACATTTTTTATTTCAAGTAACTTAAATTTTGGCATTTTATTCGTAATTCATGATATGGATTCATTTTTTTATTTTAGTTAACCTACCTAATATCATCGTACTCCTGGGAAAAACTCTGCTTCAAACCTGTCTACTTCTTTCTATCTGAGGCTTACTTGCCAATTCTTTGATAGCTGGAAAAAATGGTCATACCATCTTTTCTTGAGTCTACATTCTTGGCGAAAATCATCTCATAATAAAAAAAAAATGTATTAAAATAATATACATGAACAACATTGTCGTTGCTCCATCCTCCTAATGCTAACCGAGCCGAGTAAGACATTTCCGTCGGGCCACGGCCGGGCTAATTGTCGACGTTATTGATATTAAAATGTATTTATACGCGTCGCAAGTGATAAAATGACGTTTCACTGGCCGCCGGCATTTGTTTGTCAACAGATTCTGCGAATGACTCCAATTAATTATGAGCGATGTCACCGTGCGACGCGACGCAACGACACTCTTTTGTTTTTGCAGTCCACTCCCCGGACAATGCGAACGAGTTTTATCTCGTCGCGAACAAAGTCCCGTCGACTTTTTGTTGTTCTAGCTGTTGGCTCGCTCCACTTCGCAATTTTGTTAAGACTATTCCGAAACGTTGTGCGACATAATCGCATTTTATCGAGCGGTGAATTCACTCGTGGGGCTTTTTGCGCCATGGCAGATATGGCGGAGACGATTTCCATAAATACTGGGGTATTTTGCATTTGAATTTTGCGCTTTCAGAATTTTTCCAAACAAACTTTCTTAAATGCAAATATGTATAGGTTGCTTTAGTCATAGTCAAATTTTAAGCCAAAAATTTTGAATTATTTTCTCACAACTAACAAAATATTTCTGTAAGTTCCTTTAGTGATGAAAAGATTATTGGTTAGAAATATTTATAAGATGGTTTTGTAGAGTTTTCAAAATAAATCATCATACTCGTACGCACATTTTTATCAAAAAACCGTCCAAGTGCGAGTCGGGCTCGCGCACAAAGGGTTCCGTAGCAGCAAATATAATAAAAATCAACCTATCTCAAAAACTATAAGAGATACTTTGATCAGACCAAAAATCGTTGAAAGAGTTAATTAGCATGCATCACCTCTATTTTTTTAGAATTTTATACCCCGTAGTTATAAAAATAGAGGGGGGACATACTTTTACGACTTTGAGAGCTGATATCTCAAAAACCGTTCACTTTAAGAAAAATGTTTTTAGAAAACTTTATATCATTTTAAACGACCTTTCCATTGATACCCCACACGGGTATGTACATCGAAAAAAAAATTTCATCCCTCAGTTACATGTATGGGGGCCCCACCCCAATTCTTTTACTATTTAGTGTCATATTTTTGTAGCGGTTCATACAACACATATTCCCATCAAATTTCATCACTGTAGTACTTATAGTTTCCGAGTAAATCGGCTGTGACAGACGGACAGACGGCCAGACGGACAGACGGACAGACGGACATGACGGAACTATAAGGGTTCCGTTTTTGCCATTTTGGCTACGGAACCCTAAAAGACATGTGTCCTTTTTTATTTAAAGAGGTGTTTTCTTAAAATAATTCGTACTAATACCCAGTTATTTCAAGTGTCACCCAAAGTGGTTTAGTCACATCCTCATAAAGAGCAAGCTAAGTAACAGTCGAAATCCATTGAGCACTGAGTGATAGCTTCCCATACGATCATCACACAACATTGTCTGGAACACGATTGACTCATTACGGCGGTGTTTTTATTAGTTCTATATTTACAGCTTGCCCTAATGGAAAGATCAAAGTGTGCGCAGTTAATTTTAATGTCTCAGTGTAAATGCCCCATCCCGCTAGATATAATTAGAGACATCGGTAAGGAGACTTGCATCGCACCGCCGTATTTCGATCCGGACATTTATTATGTCACCGACAACGGTGCTTTATTGGTCCGTCCCTTTAAAGGTAATATCACCTATTTATCTGCGTATTTTAATGAGGACTATCATTCACGATTGCATAATACACGTAATTACTCAAGCCATACAGTGAAATGACGATCGTAATTTATAGCTTTTAATGGTCTTAGTTGATGTCCGTTGCTTTAATAAAATTGAATTGCACAAGTATTATTTGTGTGTTTGTGCCCACGATCGTTTTATGTAGGTCCTTCGTTATTATTAGAACTCACAATGGAAACATTAAGTTGGCAATAACTTGTCTTATCGATACGTCACCAGCGTTAGCCAATGAGGAATCGGTAGGCTACCTGATATTAGAGGCCATTATGGCATTGATTTAAAATGCTGTTACGTAATAGTGCACTTGCCGGTAGATTCGTATCAAAAATGCACGAACAGTCTTTATTGCAAACGATTCAAAGAAAAGCAGTGCTCGGAAAACAAAAGGAAACAATTTGCTCGACCTAAACGTTTAAACGGCGACCTGGATCGGGATACCAGCCGGTGATGCCAGATAGATATCTTGTATTGCACAGACAGAAAATAAAAATGCAGAATTGGTATAGCTAACGATAAACGTTAAGCCCGATGGATGCTATTTATGTGGTCCAAATAACCTGCAGTTGAAGGATAAAAACTTTTTAGATAGGTTTTTACGAAACAATTTGTGCTGATCTGAAACGGATTCTTATAAGACGTGCTTACCTGGAAATAACGGGTATCTCAAAACTAAAGTGTTCAGTTAAATACCAAAAGATTTTTTTTTTAATTTAAAAAAATATTACTGCTCTTAAAAACACTATTTATATTTTTAGTTATTTTTCTGAAGTTATGTTGCAGCTGATTTCAAAGTAAAAAATTATTTTCCCTATAATTTGTTTCTATACCGTACTAATATAACAATTGTTATTTCTATTAAACACTAAGATTTTATTCAAGTCATAAAACCTAGAGTTCACTGTAGCAACACTAAAGTCAAGGCGTATAAAGCCGACACTTCACTATTGGCGGCGCAATCTCGACCCACAATAATTGAGCCAATAAAACACATAGCGCGAGTTCAGAGGGAACTCGAACTAATGCCCGTGCACACTGACCTTTGCGTTTCGTTCCTTTTGCGAGTCCGATACCGGGATTTATTTCCTGCTTTCTATTCCCGGACTGGGGAATGTGCGGATTTTTCTTGAGACACGTCGCTTGAGAAACGATTGGATAGAAGGTGGATGTACTCGTAGTTGTGTATTAGAATTTTCTTTTTTCTTTGCATAGGTATGTCATGGATCCAACGTTATCATAAGTTTCTCAATTATTTGAATTGTTATTTGTTATATTGATTACCAATGCCAATATATATATGATGCCGGTAACAAAAAGAGGGTAAAATAGAGTTTTTGACGTCAATTTAATATTTTGTCTTAAAAAAAACATGATCATTCGACGAATCAGACAATCTAAAAAATAAAAAAAGTGTCGATGTCCGAGTGGTTAAGGTCGTTGCTTGCCATGCGAGAGGTCGCCAGTTCAAACCCCGCCACGTACCAATGTGTTTTTCCAAATTTGAAATTCATGTGTACGATTATTCGACGCTTTAACGGTGAAGAAAAACATTATGAGGAAACCCGCACACCTACCAAGAAATTCTTAGGTTGTGTGTGCAGTCAACCAACCCGCAGTTTGGCAGCATGGTTGATTGAGGCCATATCGCCCTAGTTTAGGGTAGGCCCGCGCCCTGGTCCCCACTGCTGGCAGTGGGGACGTATATGGTCTGATATAATGATGAGTTAATCGTACCAATTAAATGCCAATTCAATAACTTACGTGTGTGTGTTTGGTAATTTCATATTACACACATTCACCCGAACAATTTCCCAAAGTTGTGAACACACATTCTTACTGTTCCGAGAATAATAGAAGTTACTAGACAATAGCGATATTCATCGAATTTACTAACCACTACTTTCGGCAGAGAGCCAATGAGAGTCGGGCATCTTAAGAGCACGTTGGCATGGATGTAGCCAGAACTTGGCTCTTAACGGAATGCATGTTAATTTTTGTAAGAGGCCATTGTTCTCGATGGCTGCAAAAATGGGATCGCTATGGATGAAATTGCACTAAAAGTACGCGGCGCTTTTGTTCAGAGGAAACTATCGGTTATAACCGTTTCTGGTAACTTGTTTTACCGCTAAGTGTGTTTTGTTTTTTATTGGATGATTTTTTTAAAGTTGGCGTTTACTTTCATTAAAGACGAAGTTGGAAGTGAACTACAAATTGTTTATCATAATTATTTTACTTATTGTCTCTCATAAAAATACGCACACATTTATGATCAGTGATAATGATAATGTAAGGATGAGACCGGGAGACTTCAATAAAAGATGTGTTCGCGTTGATAATGTATATTGTGACTAACTAATTATAGACTTACGTTCTACTTTTATATTACTAAACCTACCTATGTGTGGGGAGGTGTGTCACACCACTACACCACCCCCCTTATTTTAGAAAAAAAAAGAAATCAACAATTTTGTAATTTTTTTTTTTTTAATTAGAAAAAAAAATCACATTAATTTCGCAAAGTGTAAAATTCAATCTAATAAATCGCTAAACCAAAATTTTATTTAATTTTTCATTTATAAAAAAAAACATTATAAAAACTGGACATAATATTATTTACCTACTTAAACATAAACATTGCGTATTTGCTAGGTTGTAGACGAGTCATACATGGTAAAATTTAATAACAATTTACATTATTTATTTCAATACAAAACATTATATTAAAATTTAAAAACAAATATTTTCTATCAATATCAGCTAGCCTGAATCTGTATCTTGTATATATCCTGGTATTCCTGGTGTCATGTCATTTTCTTCATTAGTATAAATTTACATCACAATTTTAATTCAAGGTAACTTCTACAATAAAAACATACATAAAAACATTATCAATCGAGTTAAAAAAACAATTTCTAAAACCATAACAACTTTAATAAAAATTATTCGAATTTGAAAACAATTAATAATTTTTATAACAATACCAAGAACATTTTATCCATTTCTCTTCCACAATAACCTTTCATTTCATTGAAAAAATACTTTGTAAAATCCATTAATCACCTCTATCATTCAACTATAAAAATCACAATCATTGGTCACACACATGACTCATATTTCGTATATCATTTAAATTATCCCTTTGGATACCTCGCGCCATTTGGTCGCATTTATTCTCATATTATTTATTTATTAATACATCACTTTCTGTCGACATTTCATTTATATTATTTATCATCATTATATTTATTCATCATATATTCTTCTTCACATATTCTTATTCTCATTATATAGGGTCATAATTTGTCCAACAATTTACACTGAGAGAGCTCGTCTACACTATGTTCAAATATGAAGGATTTATGCCCTTAAGTATCATTCACTTGATACATTTCACAATAACTACGGCTCTATATTTTAAGACTCTACATATCTCCAACCGTCTTCACAGAGAACGACCAGTTACACCATGATCAGAGGAAGGATTTGAGACCGAGTTTAATACCTAACCTAACGTCAATCCGGTATAATCGTTAATATTATTATTTATTGGACATTCAGTCAACCTTCTTTCAACTTGCTATAACAGTATCAAACAATCCTAGCATTCTTTATTATAAATGCTTGCATACACGTGGGTGATCAATCCAATGCATACAAAACATAAATAACTAAAGTACACTCACTCTCAAAAAAACTTTCCGAAATCCAAACCATACCTAACATAAAACATTTACTATCCTTCCAAATCTTCAATCTTCCGCGCATTTTAGTTGTAATGCTACTCTAATTGTCAACAAAGGCTATTTAATTTAACATACAATAAAACATTCATTTACTCTACCTCATTCTGTATACTAACATTATCAATCTTCACTAAATATTATTTCCAAATTCCAGATAATTCCCAGTATTAAATTCTCTCGTATGCATTTACAGTTTATAAAATATTTAAGAACACAGTCTTTACCTTTTCAAATAGTTATCATATCATCCTATTCAAAACATCTGACTAATTAGCTCTTGATTTAACTAGAACAACAAACAAACGGATCGAATTTAATCTTCTTGTTTATTCGATAACATCTAACACATTCCTCTGCAAGGAAAAGAATTCATAAGCAAGACATGACACCGTATCAAATTCTGCTGACGCGTAAGCGCATGGCTTATTGTTAACTTCTTCACTAATGACACAGATTACATATTTGGGTATGCAATACCTAGCGACTTTTTAACAATGTAACAAATAGAATTCTGATTTCGAAGAATTTCTTGCGTAAATTATTTAATCAACAATTAAACACTCATTATAAAATATATTAGCAATGCATAAAATCATTTTAGAACAAGAGAGAAAAAAAATATTGAATATTTGTCGCATCAAAAGATAAAAAAAATATCAGAAATCCTTGCAAAAGTAATTAAATTAGTTAATAAGTGCATTCTTATTCTCTTATTCTGAAGTTTCATAATTTTGTTAAATCTACTTGAAAATTAACACAGTACCTAATAACTCTTTAAAATAAAATTGAAATTTTTGAATTGACTCGTCTACGTAAATAAGAATTTACTACTACAATATAATGCTTTATAACATAGTGCTTTTTATTTGGCACGTAATAAAAAATATAAAGTAATAAAAAGAATATAGGTACCTTTCCCGTGCAGGTACGATTAATAATAATACAAAAAAAAAAACATAAAAAAACTTGGGTGACGAGGCTGGAACGTCACCCAGCACCGGCGGAGTCCACATCTATCCTGGACTCCAACATTCTCCCGGCAGCCAGCTCAAACTCTCATCTGGACGCCATCATCTCCCGGCGCCCAGCAATAATTAAAAAAAACCTCCACCTGGCGCCATCAGCGCCCGGCAGTCAGCTCCATTTTTGATCTCCTTCACTGATTGTTCCGTTTATTTATTCGCACTTTTGTCCATTTTTTTTTCTTAACTCGATTTCCAAAATTAATTTGGCATTGATAAGCCACCAAAAACTGATTTATTTAACTATTGCGCAGCGCTGCCCACAAGGCAGCACTGGCAGGGTCGCCATGTAAGGATGAGACCGGGAGACTTCAATAAAAGATGTGTTCGCGTTGATAATGTATATTGTGACTAACTAATTATAGACTTACGTTCTACTTTTATATTACTAAACCTACCTATGTGTGGGGAGGTGTGTCACACCACTACAATAAATTAAGATTACAACGATAGTGATAGAGCTAAACGCAGCGGTAAAAATAGAAATCTTAGCTCAAGCATATAAAGCAGTATAACAAGAAGCACCAATAATATTACTTACACTCTATTGACATCAATGAGCCTCGCAATACTCGCATAGATGTTCGATTGATATCAACAAAAAATATATAAATCGACACCGTGCAATTTAGTAATCGGTATGAATCATGTTCTTTCCGACTTCACGTGGCTGTAGCCCCTCAGATTAAGGAATATAAATAAAAAAAAAGATAAGTAGAGATACTTAGTATCACCCTAAACATCAGTGCTGACGCATGCAAAGGATACAAATAAGTCACGTGGATTGGCAGTTTTAACATTCACTATCACGCGACTACGACCCTCGGATATCAAACGGCTGACGGATAATGGACAAAGACTTCCGGTAGTGTCCCCTCTGAATTCGACTATGTATTGGGTAAAATGATGGTACCTACTTAATGTCATGAATAAGAAACTTTTACATGAAAAAAAAATCGCTTGATAACTATGAACTTGATGATCAAACTCTACAATAAAAATTAGAATAGAAAATGTTGACTACAGAAATGAAAGTGGTTCATGGCTGCTACAAAAGTTACGAACCATGTGCTCGTAGATTGTAGGTATAACTTTTTTATACACGCCTGATGACTGTATGATTTTCCGATGTTTTAGCACTGTTGCAAGCGTCTCAATCACAGGTCAACTTTTCTGTGACAAAACAGAAAGCTTTTTCATAAGCTTTTACAGCTTAAACTATCAGACAAGTTACGTTGGACTACAAACAGTTTTTGTCTAACGCTATAACTTCTATGATACTTGTATGTTAAACAAATGTCGTCGTTGTTACGAATTAGACGAGTCACTGCAGCATATTTTAGCATTTCATATGTAAAAGCAAAGACAGACATACGTCACATTAGAATGGCGGTAGATTTAACTTATCGCACCGCGGTGTCACGCGACATTCGTCCCTCCTAACCGCAAGGTTTGCAGGATAATGGCACAAGCCTTCCTCTACACAGCGGAGTAAGCGCAGTGAAGTAATCTCCTGTTTTAATGTGAAGTAAGTGAATTCTCTTTGTAAGAGCCATCCGCTCCCCCGCGAACCCGGTGATGATGACAAGGTTACTCCAAGCCATCAACGCCGTCTGTCAGAAAACAAATGTTGATACCTACTTAAAAATAACAATTTTATTGTTATTCCGGTACTACTCGTATAGAGGAAGATCCCAGAGCCGCCAGACATCACTTATTTTCTAATGGACAAAATATATACGATTGAGTAGTGGTGGGGTGTACTATCATCATATGACTAGTTGCTACCTTGACCAGACGGCCATTTTTCAGATATCAACCAATCAAGGTACATAGAAACACTGCTCACCTCACTTAAATTCTGATGGCTGATTTTAACATATATTTCACACAATATCATTAAAAATCAGGTTTTATTACTCCCAGACACATGCGGTCGGCGGTTTTACCTTACAGACGCTTTAAAGCTATGAAAAAAATTTTACTTTTACCTAATTTTACTTATTTTGTGATGCTTGATTTTTATATATGTTATTCAAACAACTATTTTAAAACGTTTTGCAAACGGACAGACCGATCCAAGGGGCCAAACATTCACCAGACCCAACTGTTTTAGATTTTTTTTTAAAATTGAATTTAGTTAAGTTTTTCTAATAAAATAGTTTGTAAAGTACAATTCTATAATTATTGCGGTCAGATGAGCACTTTTTAGTTGTTTGAATAACATATATAAAAATCAAGCATCAGAAAGTAAGTAAAAGTAAAATTTTTTTCATAGCTTTAAAGCGTCTGTAAGGTAAAACCGCCGACCGCATGTGTCTGGGAGTAATGAATCCTGATTTTTAATGATATTGTGTGAAATATATGTCAAAATCAGCCATCAGAATTTGGTGAGGTGAGCAGTGTTTCTATGTACCTTGATTGGTTGATATCTGAAAAATGGCCGTCTGGTCAAGGTAGCAACTAGTCATATGATGATAGTACACCCCAACACTACTCAATCGTATATATTTTGTCCATTAGAAAATAAGTGATGTCTGGCAGCTCTGGGATCTTGGACCAGTACGATCATTGTAAAATATTTGAAACGTAGGCCAATGGATTTAGATTTTTCCGATTTTAACATCCAATCTTAATCAGCAGCTGTATATTGTAGACCTGGGTTCGAGTCCGATAAATAAACTCTCAGGTTCCCAGTAAATAATGGCTTTCTTATCCCTTTAATAGTGTATACTGTGTGAATGTCTCGGGCAATAGAGACCCCTCAATAATTTCTATACCACCCATCGCACAAGTGTCAAATTCTGCATAAAGTAGAAGTCGTCTTATTTAACAAGATTTGTAGTCCACAACAAGATGCAGTATATCCGGTTTCCTCACTGCATTTCTGTGTAGTGTAGTTATCATGCCCCCTCATGAAGAGCAAAGCATTGTGGCGCTATGATTAATAGTACAAGTCATATTAATGATACATTGCTTTTTTGTACGAGTCATGTGACATTCTGACAAAACCGGGTCAAAGCGATAAAAAATGTCAGAGACTCCTTTGTTTATTGACATTATTTGCCATATTCATTCGGAATGCAAATACATTATTATTTTTTTAATCAATAAAGTGAATATTTTTCAAAAAACACTGAGTTATATAAAGGTTTTTTATTAGTGTGATGGTAATTAAATTATATTTATGTATTTATTTTCTTTTATTTGCGCGAACACCACACTGAACTTTTAAAAGACATATTCTGTTATCTTTGTGTTAAGAACTCCAATCAGACGGATGAATCTGGTATAAATTGACCAGTCGAGTAAAATAATTTCAATTTCTAATGACTACATTTGTTTGTTTTTCAATAAGAAAAAACACAAATTATACTTACTTATAGAAACCTTTCACGCTAGTAACAATATTTTGTGAACTGACTGATCATTAATCAAATAAACTCTTTGCTTCTACTTTATTTCAGAATTCGTTACAAAAGTGTTAACGAATATTCTAGTAACCTTATTTTAAAAAATGCTTCAGCGCAATATAACAGTATTTTTCGTGTAAAGAAAGACATTATAAAAAGTATGTTTCCGAGCGCTTACTAGCGGTCAAATAAGCAAAGTTGTTATAACCCGGTAAGCGGGGGTATAAAACTTTCAGAGCTGTTGTATATTCATTTGCCGGTACAGTCCGCTCCAAAATAGGGGTGGCAGAAGAGTGGCTGATTAATTATTTAAACTTAAACAAACTCGGATAAATCGTGGCTTGATTATAATAAATTGTTTAATATACTAATTTCGTTTTCAACATCCTGGGTGCAGTTGCGTTTCAAATTATAATGTTAACTCATAATGTCTCATTCAGGAACACTAAATAAAATATAAGTGTGTTTATTTCATTTCCTGTGGCTTCTCTTGCCGGTTACTTTCACACTTATGATAGTACACTTTATTTTACTAACAGTTTTGCAAATAAATAGCTGTAGTGTATCTGATCTTCATTGAAATGGTTCGCAATAGCCAAAATCGGTGTGGCAACATTATTTTTTATCGACTTTATTAAAATGTAACATAATTTCATTTTTGACGGTGGAGAATATTGAAAATATTCTTATTTCAATTAAGATTCTTGTTCTTAATTATCAACGCAAACCACCAGAGATTATAAATTAATTAAGCAGCAGTTCTCGAAAGCGGATTTTTTGTTAAGATTTTAACTCAAACCGTAATAAGAAACGGCTTTGCGATAAAGACACTAATAACTTTGTTATCAGTTCTCTCCCGACTTAACAGTCATCCCTGATATTACAGCAAGGGCCATAATAACACATTTAATAAGAACGCGTTATGGTATATCTTTATTGGGTCCGTTAATTAGTGCCGACCGGATTCTGTTATTTGCAGCATATTTCCGAGATAATTGTACCTTTGCGTGGGCAAGATGCGATAAAGGATATCTTGCACATTCGTTTGTTATTTACACACATTTGCGCTAATAATACAATTAGTGTTATATCTGTTCGAGCTTTCTTATCTTTTATGGCCTGTTCAATTAGAGCAGGTACGTGTTATCAAACATGGATAAAATCTAGTATCTAAGTGGTTGGCATCGGCCGTAGCAAGCCTTGTGTTCATAAATAGAAATAAATTGCTTTTAAGATTGCGGTAAACTGTATCGATCACATGACAAAAGTAACAAAATATCTAAAGTAAAAAAAGCTGTGAACAATAAAATCAAGATCTCTACATAATTATAATCAAGAGAAAATTAGCGTATAATAGAGAAGTATTAAAACAATACATGAATAGATTTATGTTCATAGCAGCGCTTCATAAACTTATTAAAATAATGAAGTCAAACGTTGAAATCATACTACAGCTGATATAGACGTTCGTGCCAAAGTTTAATTAAAACTATACGTCGACGCGAAAGTTAGAGCTATTTTATTTTACTCGCGTTTAAAACGAAATAATAATTGCGGAGCGCAAAAAGCTAAAATAAGCGAAAGAGGCCTGTTTTATGTGAAAAGTCTGAAGTTGCATTATGCCATACAATGAAAACTATTTATGCAAACAAATAATGAATATCCTTACTAATATTATAAAGGTGAAAGTTTGTATGTATGGATGTATGGATGTTTGTTACTCTTTCACGCTCAAACGACTGAACCGATTTTCATGAAATTTGGTATGATGGTAGCTGGCACTATGAAATAACATATAGGCTACTTTTGTGAAATTCAGCCCCGTGTGGTTCATTGGGGGGGGTGAAAATTAGTATGGTAGAATTTTTACGTGTTTGTCGATTTTTATAACAGTTGGTATGGAGGTAGCTGGCATTCTGGAGAGACACAAGCGCAATTTTTTTTTAAATTCGTCCCCCATGGCGGTCATTGGGGGGTGAAAATTAGTATGGGAGAACTTTTACGTGTTTATAGATTTTTATAAAACGTGTGGTTTGGAGGTAGCTCTCCGGAGACACTAGCGATAGGCATGTAGGCTATTTTAATACATCATTGCTACTAAAACGCATTAATACGCGGACAAAGTCGCGGGCGGCCGCTTGTTAATATTATACATATTACTGCCATATTTCATTGATTGTGCGCGTTAATAGTAAACGACTGATGAAAACTCTAATTATATTGTCATATTAAAATATATCATAAAACATATTATATATATCGAGTCTAGAATAATTATGTTCTAGTGGTAAAAATTATGGATGTGATTAACTAAGCAATTGGAATATGGATTGGTAGATGAATAGGAATCACAAGACAACAACCTCGTAAAGATCATACAATGTTTGGGTCATTAAAGCTATGTGTTTTAATGATAGAACACATTGAAGGCTTCGAATAATTGTAAAGACATGTAAAACAGCGCATTATGCACGTCGCGGCGACACTGCAACAACTCAATTATGTGCGCACCTAAAATAACAGCCGTCTTCTGTGGGTGGTCTCCGATACCCGGAATAGACGTCGGGACCGCACTTAAACTTGAGATTTCCCATTCGAATATAACCCTTAACACAACACGCTAAGGTCCACGGGTGACATTGAAAAAGTCGTAATAAGCGTATATCCTTGCGACGTAGAAAAGTTACTGTCAAGACTTGGCTCTTGACCTGATCGATTGCACCACTTATTTATTCTCCGGAGGTGCCGCCCCGTTGAAGTAGTCTTTTGTTCAGTTCAAAGGAATTAACCTAATGCAAGAAAATAAAACAAATGTAAATGTGGAAAATTAATAATAATGATTCGTTTTGCATTCAGAAATGACTAATTCCTAGAAAAATATCAAGGTGAAATGTGCAATGTGAATGAAAAAGAAATGTGAGTCACCTCATGCAACTATGAAAATTGACTAAAGGATAGCTTGTAAAAATATTTTATTGGCTAACAACAATGATAGCTTAGATAGTAATGTCAATATAATAGGATTTATGGCCCTGTGTTATATTACTCTTAGTCAGTTTCTCCTTTATTATTCGTAGATGATGATTAATCCTTTGGTAAAAAAAAAACATAATTAAAGAGTAGATAAAAGTTTAAACCAACCACTTCTGGAAACAATATTCTTAGCTCTTTTATTCTGCACAATATTCTTTTATACTCAATCCAATAAGCATCTCAATTTATTCTACCTTCAATATTTAGATGACAGAAATAGGAAAAATAATATAGAATTTGGCTGAATTTTTGCTTGGAGATTTTCCAAGTATTTGGGAATAGATTTAATTAAATTATTACATATTTACCAAACGGGTCTTAAGGATTTTAAATGTTCAATCTTGGAAACCGTCCAATGGTGGTCGTTTTTACTAGATGTCTCATGGATCATACCTACTCCTGGACCTTATCGTTCACAAATTGCAATAACCATAAATGGGGTATAACTTTTATATTTAGTTTGGAAACTTTGGTGGTCTCAGTAATTAACTATTTCCAAAAACTTTTAAAACATTGATCTCATACACGATTTGCTTAGACAAGTTTTCTTCATGCAATTAATTTTATTATTTAAAAATCGAAAATGTTAAACATCGTTTAGTTGAGCAAAATAAATTATAAAATAAAGAAGATAGCAAAAAAAATTTTGTTTTGTTGATATTGTCCAGATTTTGGGACCAATATCCTGCTGTCAACTTTGTTTATTGAAGATCCTTAAAAAGTATTTACACCTCCTTTAAACATTCACAAGACTTGGGATGTCGATGTTTTGACTATAAATAAACTATTGTGGACTTAAATAAAAAAAATCTGTTTTACCAGACCAAGTCCTCAACAAATTTTTGAGATTTAAGATACTTTATGATGATTATTCAAAATATTATGTTTTTTACATTCTGGGTAGAGTTTAGTAAGCACTATACAATTTGTTTTTAACTTATTCTAGTACATTTTTGAATAAATGGAGAAAACAACAGTAGCTTCGGAATATCATTATATGGAGTAAACCATATAAGATGCACACAAGAAACTGTTAACAAAGAAAATATAACATGTACGCAATCTCTGACGAATCTAGATGAATCCAATCGATATCTTGACCGATCTAATATCCCCGTAAATCCGCCTTCTCATAAACAAAACAAGATAACAAGGGATCATAAAATAATTTAGCTAAACAAATCGACGGGCGAGTTTCTCCCACAGTGATAGTAATAAAATAAAATCAGTTGGCAATGGCAGGCCCAGAGCACGATCGCCGTCCTACCCACAATTTATATGCCACTGATTCATTCCACCGTTGACAGTTATAGCCCAGCCCTCGGATATTGCACTTTTGCACCGCATTCCCACTCCTGAATTATGCTTTATAATAACCGAAGACGGCTACCGCGTTTAATATATGCCTGCGAGTTATGTCTAAAAGTTGGCCGGGTTATGAGGACGCGCGCTCCGCTAATTCATCGTACAACTTCCTATTAAGTTTGTTTGTTGTTCGTAAAATTGGTTATAGATTTTCGTTCGGTTTCTTTGTTTCCTTATTGATACGGAACCAATATTTACTTTCGCAGAATCGACGAGTTCTTCTTTCTTGCTTAGCTTATTTCTTGTGGGTATTTTTGGACTGATAATATTTTCAGTTATATTTTTGTGGTCGTAAAAGTGACGTATCTTTTTAATGGGAAAAAATTTAACTTTCTAGGTAATTCAGAATATTTTGAGGTGCGAAAAAAAATTAATGATTTTTTGATGATTCCTATTCGCTTTTTTATAACTTCCAAGAGATCCGTTACCCAACGTTAAAATAAAAGTTTAAGTCCAGTTGGCAACAAAGTAAGAACTTAGCTGACTTTCATAGACGCAGTAAACGTTATTTACAACCGTACGATGTTTTTATATTTATTTATCCTTCGTTTAGTTCCAATGTTAGTCACATAAAAGTTCCGTAAATTTCTATCTGAGCGGACAGTTCTGGGACTGATCGTTCATCCGGCCATATTTATAGCTCTTTGATTTATTTTGTTATCTCTTTATTGCCCTTCTAACGACAAGCATTCTCCTTCGAAGATTAATCACTTACGTCAACGTGATTTAGCAGAGCAACCGATATTTAATGTGCGCCGTTTAGGTGGAATACGATCCTATTTTAGAGTTAAGTGTCTAATCGTCCAACTTCTTTATGCGCCCTTTGAGTTTTGACTGACAAAAGGATGTCCTATAAAGTTGTTATTGTCTTGTCTTTTACGTGATTTTGATATTACTAGGGAAACTACTGTTTTGGAGAGTTATTCTTTGTGTAAATTTAGTATTTGATATTGTTTTTTCTTGAACATATTTATTGACTTATTAATAATCTATTATACATATGAATTATCAAAAATATAGCAACCCAGCCTCCCGTCAGAAGCACTGTCCGACTGAGTTTAAAAAAATATTAAAAGTCTACAAAATTTGCTGTGGGTTGTGGGCTCACATTTGTCGAAATGGTTAATGATGTTGACATGTGGCATTATTTGGATAAAGTATTCGCTCGTGTTTGTTCAGGATTACGAGTGCCATTCTAAATTATCCTTTATAACGAATGTCATAACTTCAAACGGCTAAAAATACAAACGATTCGTCATCTCTCAGCGTGTCTCGTAAAGCATGACAGATGTTGCGAAAGTACATCGAACCCGCTGTGTCATCGGCGTGCTAAAGTCAAGTAAATATGAGCTGTCGAACACATGTAGGACCGTTTAGCAGATAGCACTTCACCGCCCACCTGTGCTCATGCAAATTTTGTGGGAAAACGCCCTCGTGGTTTCGCTAATAAATGTGATTTCAGAAGCGTGTTGTAAGCACGCGGTTATGAAGGCGTGCGTTGCTGTATCAAACGCGGTTTCCTTAAGTTACTAAATTGTAATTTTTGGTCACATTGACTAAGCGTATTAGCGCATCTTACCTTCATTGCTATAATTCACGTCTAATCTTTACAACAGTACAACCATAAATAAATACTAAGTACCTATGGATACTTAAAAAAATACCGTATAAATAGCAATCCAATAACCCGACCATAAACAAGTCTGAATAAAAAAGAATCAATTAACAAAAAGCGTCGATGGCCGAGTGGTTAAGGTCGTTGCTTGCCATGCGAGAGGTCGCCGGTTCAAACCCCGCCAGGTACCAATGTGTTTTTCAAATTTGAAATTCATATGTACCATCATTCGACGCTTTAACGGTGAAGGAAAACATCGTGAGGAAACCTGCACTCCTAAGAAGAAATTCTTAGGTTGTGTAGTCGACCAACCCGCATTTGGCCAGGGTGGTTGACTAAAACCTTATCCCCCTTGATTAGGGTAGGCTCGTGCCCCAGCAGTGGGGACGTATATGGGCTGATGATGATGATGAATTAACAAATACACTGTCTACTTTTCAAGCCGGTGTTAATTACTACGTTCATAAATAGTATCAAATATTATAACATAAAAGGACGTCCTACTTTAGGCTATTCTACGCAGTCAAGCTTAATCTTATAACGATAGGAAATGTGTAGTGTGAAGAAAAAACTATTTTAAAAATGTATAGTGCGAAGAAAGCTCGCGTCCTATAGAATTACGATCGCGGACCATGATTGGTGTAACTCAGTTCAAATTTTTAGGCAATACCTAAGTGTAGTACAGAGCTACGTGTCTGTTTTTCATGTGAAGACTAAATGTTACTAAAACAATTATTGTACATTTATTTACTTCAAACCGAATGACAAAATGTTTGCCATCCGGATTCCGGTCCTCTCTTCCCTCTAGTATCTATTCGAGCCAGTAAGTAGGCTGTAAAAGTATCGCATTACGGAGTATTACTTTGCAGTCCGCTCCGATGGGGCATGTAGGAAATTAAAAGGCTATCTAGTCCTACGCACAGGTTCACGGTTTCACTATCGAGTTGTAAACGAGCGGCTTAGTAACTTGACGCTGCGTAGGTGCTGCAAACCCTTGCGAGGCGTTTTTATTTTTATTTTTTTCGTAGTAAAGTGTTTGAAGACTGTAATTTTGTGTCAAGTCTAGATGGTGGTGTAATAGGATGGAATGGTATTTTTAAATAAAGCAGATACCAAAAATACCATTTAATTTTTTTTCATAAAAGTATATCAGACATCCGTTTTAAGCTATAAAATATCCCAAACATTTTTGAGCTACCTGAATGTTTTTATTTAAAGTAGAGTTATTTGAAGTCTTAATATTTTTTTTACTATAGTAGTGATAGCGTCATAATAACCAACTACCTACTTAACGCCGTACCAATCTTGGAAATTCGCAATTTTACTACACTAGGTTAATTTATCCAAATGTGTGGATACAGCACACACAACTTACGGACAGTTACATCTTACAGCTTACGGACCGAATTATAAGTTCTCCAGAAGCCATATAGGCTCTCTAATGGCTCACTGTGGCCTCAAAATGCCATGGTTTTTTTTTATTGTAGTACTATATTTGCATACGTTTATATTAAAAAAAAAAACCTTCTGTTTGATTAATAAGATATACTCGTACATACAAACAAATAGAATACGTCAGGGAATCCGTATAAAAATTTCAAAAAGCTCTAACCTGAAAACCCTAATTAGCTTCCTTCTCAATGTCAGATCAACTGCCTGCTATCGGAAACCAAATAGTTAAGAATACGAATAAAAGTACAAACATTAAGTGATCGATGTGCTGAAGGTTCTGAAAAGATTCAAGCGGACTATAATGCAAATCTATTGTCATTAACAATAAACATAAAAAACCAGTCGCTAAAATTTCCTTGGTGAAGAGCCCTCAAAAAGTATATTTTATTAATTTGATAAGATTTTACTGAACTACGACCGCCCAGCGGGAAAAATTACACGTCCACTATTTTACTCTAAACCTCAAGTTACAATGGACTTTCCTTCATAAAACAAGTACCTAATGAGCCAGAAACCAGAGAAAAAGCATTTATTAAGTGAATTCAGAGGTAAATCGAAGTTAAAGAGAAACCTTAACAAATTCCGTCATAAAATGTAAGGAAATACGGGAAATAAGTAATACAAATTATTTGAACTTTCATGTCTAGTACGTGCTTATTATTATATAGTAGTAGAAATAGAAATATAGGGATGTCTTCCACGGTAGTATAGCAGAAAAAAATGTAATAAAGTACTAATTAAAAGACAAACATGGCAGACTTAAACTGACTATAAGTTAGTTCATTCTTAACCCATTTAGTCACTGCCTGCCTGTAACAAGTAGAACTCATTTCCACTCTAAGTGTAACGCCAAGATTGACTTTCAGTTCATTAGTCTGTTTCGTCCGAAGTTTCCCTAGATACTGGAGGATATTAATCACGAACCAAGCCGCAGGAACTGTATAGTTAGTAAATAAGTTGTAGGAGTAAAAGATTGCGCGGGTTGAGACTGTACCGTGGGCGGTGGCGCCAGTAAGAAAATAGGAATGAGCGATTCTGAAAATAATGTTGGTATCGATATCGGTAAACATGACTATTCGATTGAAACTGTTGATCATACGATCGATCTCTGTTGAGATGTTGCTTACGATTCAAACAGAACAATTCAAAAGCTTTCACGCGCAATTCATTATCTAGTATTCGTATTCCCTGCAACCATTTACAGCTCGTTTATGACTGTTGGTCTGTATATAACTTTAAACTGTCATGGTTACACACATTAGGAAACTCAATATGTCCGGGATATTAACCATGTTGTTTTGTTTTAATGAGGTCCCGATATTTCGGCACTGTTGCAAGCGCCATTATCACGGGTCAACTGTAGAACTGCGAGACTGACGGCAGACATATCGGTCTACCCTCTTTCTTAGTCCTCTATTACGCAAGACTTCGCTACTACTGTCCAACATTGTCACTACGAACTCGATCGCGTCACGGTATCACATAAATATGTTTTCAAGAACGGACGCTTGTCTTTTTTTTACATTAGTATTACCTTCTGGATGCCATACTAGTCCAGTCATTTAAGCTTAAATTAGGTAAGAATCTCGGAATTCGAGATACCCAGCTGTAAGTCTGTAAATACTTAGATATTGACACCCTAAAAGTGGTCTCAAAACCTACATATGGTAGGGTGTACGCAACTATTAAATTTTCATAGTCAAATGTCACAAATATCAGTTTTATGAACTTTTGAGCGAAACGGCAAGTTTTATCATAAAAGTGTGTAGGAGAAAATTGCTTATCATCTAATTATCTATAAAAATTGTCTGTACGTTTTATTCCTAAGATTCACCATTTCAGAGATACAGCGATGCAAATAGTTGAAAAAGTTGTATTTTCAAAAGCTTCCAGACCCCCGTGCGATTGTGCTAGACAGTTAAAATTTTCACAACTGATGTATTTCAGTAGCCTCTATAACATCTAATACTAGAAAAAGCTTAAAACCAATGTTTAAGTGGGTTCTCATACAAAAACTATGGTTTTTTTTTTCTCTCACTTGGCCGGTTTTTAACGTGGTTACCCCAGTAAACCTATTCCAGACGACACCTTTTATACATGAAGAACACGTTGTTTATAAGGAAGCCTAGTTAAATAATTGTTTTGTGTTGTTTTTAGTACTAAACATATACGTTTCAGTACATTTAAACTGCTTATTATGTGTCAAAAAGTACGAAATAACCAATTATTAGAATTTCTGCTTGAAGTATAACTGAAAAAAATACATTTTAAAAATGTTAACTGTCCATCTAACTCGATTATGAACGTGAAGATCCATATTAACCAAATTTAATTTAATGAAACGCAGAAATCTTGAATCTTCTGAATACTGAAAACAACACAAAACAATTATTTAACTAGGCTTCCTTATAAACAACGAGTTTTTCATGTATAAAAGGTGTCGTCTGGAATAGGTTTACTGGGGTAACCACGTTAAAAACCGGCCAAGTGAGAGAAAAAAAAACATAGTTTTTGTATGAGAATCCACTAAAACATTGGTTTTAAGCTTTTTCTAGTATTAGATGTTATAGAGGCTACTGAAATACATCAGTTGTGAAAATTTTAACTGTCTAGCACAATCGCACGTGGGCCGCTGAGCGGAAGCTTTTGAAAATACAACTTTTTCAACTATTTGCATCGCTGTATCTCTGAAATGGTGAATCTTAGAAATAAAACGTACAGACAATTTTTATAGATAAATAGAAGATAAGTAATTTTCTCCTACACACTTTTATGATAAAACTTCCCGTTTCGCTCAAAAGTTCATAAAACTGATATTTGTGACATTTGACCTTGAAAATTTAATAGTTGCGTACACCCTACAATATGTAGGTTTTGAGACCACTTTTAGGGTGTCAATATCTAAGTATTTACAGACTTACAGCTGGGTATCTCGAATTCCGAGATTTTACCTAATTTGACTGGACTATACGTTCGACAGTTGACAATTAAGCTCTGTTTTAGAAACTAGATTTTTATTTTTACCACTTAATGGCAAAGGTCCCATTTTTATTTTTACCACACACTGGTAAAAAGTCCATAATTATGCAAATTACGAGAAAACACATTTTCAAAAGTTTTTACTTAATTGGATGTGTTTAGTAGTTTGGTGATTATGCGTTAGGTTTTGGTTAATTTAAACACTTATCAGAAGTACAAGTAGTACAAGGACCATATTGAGCAAACAAACGATTCCGTCACACGTTCCTTACAATGGGTATTCAGGAAATATCGATAAAGACCGTGTTATCCCTAAATGCCGCGCGATGTTAGGTATCCTGCCCCGTCGCCTACAACCACTGATTACTGGCTGTGATGTAAATTCCAATAATTACCGTCTTGCTCTCATTGGCAGTTTGAGTCACAGTTGACCGTGAGATTTACGATCCGTGGGATCAGTTTTCCTGAGATTCCTTTCAGATGGTCGATGCTTAGATAGTACCGACAGGAACAAAAATCTTGTTCTGGTATAAATAGGATAGACACAATTGGAGACATTTGTAATTATTAAATTGGAAGAATTATTAATCCATCAAAATTTTGCATTCTTTTATTTAGGGTATAATCCAAGTATATTCATACTTGGATTATACTTGGATCAATGCAGTCTTTACACATATTTCCACGTAAATCATTAATGTATATTTTATTTTACCCGTTTACAGGAATGTTTTATTTATGTTGCTGTAATAGATATAGTTTTGTTTATAACCCTAACTCAATCCCCGATAAAGTTGTATGAATAACAAATATTAATGGATATTTTATCCGTGTCCAGCCAAGAACCATGATAAATGAAACGTCTACAAACTTAAAAATTAACATACACCTTTACCGAACATAATAATTAATGTTAAACAAAAAAATGAAATAAATAATCCACACAATCAGCCGTAATAAATACCGTATCTCATCATTACGACACGGAAATTAAATATTCATTTTAATAAACAACGGTCAGGTAAAATCCGGGTGAAATATGAGTGCCGACGGACGTAGGTACCATGATTTGTTAGAGTTGGTTAGCTGTAATAGCTTATTTCCTTTTTTCACACCTAATGGATGGAATACAAACATTAGCTGCGAATGGTGAAGCGAAATGACTATTAACGGCACGCGCCGGGTTTCAGAATGACCAATTTTGCGTTAACTGTTTATTTAGGTGTTCGAGCCTACGCTTGAACCACTTGAGATTACGCTTCAATGATTCCGAGCTCTTTCTCGCTTACACCTACCATCCCCACTGTGTCTACGCTGTTGCTGTCTCTTTCCCACATAGCAGCGCGGCTGTGCGGCGCGTTCGCCGCGCTCTCCAGTACGCTTTTGAATTTCGAACTCGAAGCGCGTGACCAGCGCGCCGCAGTTATATTTCGTGAGTACCTATATAATATTATATATACATTCTAATACTACATACCGCTCGGCGCCCTGTGGCCCAGCGACGTCTGGTGCTCTCTTAGACACCCTAAAACACTTTTCTGCCGGATCGAGACGGCATGTCGTATCACCTCGCAAAGACGACATACGAGCCTACGGCTAAGGCGACACGTCAAAGTGTAGCATGCTGGAGACGACGACACCACTAGGGCGACACGACAGCGTCTTTCTCGTGCTACACGACGCTCACTTAAGGCGTCAGGCGACACGACGCCGTCGGTAAGGCGACGCTGTGTCGCATACTAGCCAGACGACTACGTCGCTTGCTAACTCGGGACGACGATGTCAGTCACGACGTCCATTGCTTGATGCGACACTACATGTCCAGTGAGATAACTTCTATTTAGGCTGAAAATACTTTTTCATCATCTTTCCAGATCATGACGTCTAAAATAACTACGATGGGCGAATTGTCTACTCGTCCATGTCCAGATGGAGAAGAGGAGATTTTCGCAACAGTCATAAACATAATTGACGAAAATTTCCCTGATGATTGGCGTTCATGGGAGGTAAATGATATTTCATTTGCGGACCTTTTTGGTGACGAGGTCTCATCAAAATAGAGAGTAAATTAAGATTCGCTATTCCGACTGCTGACCTGGGTCGAGCTTTTGCACCTGACTCATCATCATTATCAGAGAGAAAATACAGAAACATTAGGGCAAAAATCCTGCGCTGGCCTCTAGGTCGAGCCTTAGTACACTCACCGCATAGCATTATGGCGAAAATTCACGGCTCAGGTAAATACTACTACGCGTTCGTAGATGCTGTACGCACTATAAGAAGCAAGTTGACAAATCGCAGCAGGGCCTCCTCTGATTTGCAACAAAACCAACGAACCTTGGCTAGTCCTTCACCTGGGCCGTCCACTCCTAATGCGCCAGCCCCAGAATGCTCTTCAGGAAGGAAACGACACCATGAGCAGGACATAGTATTGGAAGATACCCCATCTAAGCAATCGTCAACCTCTCATCAGTTTAGAAGTCACGGGCAGGGTAGTAGCGACCATCTGTTGGCAGCAGTGCTAAATCAACAAATGGAAATGTTCAACCGTCTAATTAAAATCCAAAACAAACAAAATGACAACATAGAAAGGATTTTATCAAAACAAACACCACCAAAAGAAGTAACAAATCGCCGTAACTTAGACACGTCTTTCGATTCCTTACCCGACAGCACACAATCGGATGACGAGGTCGAACCCGCTCAACAGGATTGCATTACCGAGTGCTCCACAAATAATAATTTCTCAACCAGAGAGGATGAATTGCGAGCGAAAATATCGGACGCTCAAAGAGAACTAGCCGATTTACATTCCAAAAATACCGGATCTTTTGACTTTGATCCTTCTACGACTATAACTGAACCTAAAATGGCCGCAACTAATCCGGATTTTCTCAAACAAGGAATCCAATGCCAACAATTCGGTCAAGAGGGATGGCGAAACGTCAGATATTCGGAGACGCAGAAGCAATTCCAAGCATCACCCGCATTTTGCGCTCTCAAAGTTAACGATCTACTTGTTAGCATAGCCCCACCATGGAAGTCTTCTGCCGTGCTCGAAAAGTTTGACCTGACATTAGGCGCTATCACACACGGACTCTTACAACAAAGGAAGATATTTCAAAAATTAGTAGACCAGCTGCCCCAAGAAATGAAAAACAAAATTGGCAACGAATTTTTAAATACCGACTCTACGTTTAGAAAAAAATCTGACGCCCTATTACAATATGTCTGTGGCCGGAGAGCAGAAATTATAGAGCAGAGAAGAGGTATATTTAAACCACAAAATAAAGCTTTGAACGATATACTGCATGAAATACCTCCCTCTGAAACACATCTCTTTTCTGACGAAGCGTTATCTAAAGCGGTAAAAGACTGCTCTAATAGTGATATCAGAAAGTTTTTTCCTTACCTCAAGAGAAAGAGGTCAACCAACTCTTGGCCAGGAGACAGACCGAAAGGTACACGATCACAACAGCCTTCGAGGGACAATGGTCGACCCTACCATTACCCAAAAGCTAATAACAGTGCTGCCCGCAATACAACCAAACAACATAACTTTAGATTGCAAACACAAAAGCAGCCTCATCAAAAACGAAATCAACAATTTAAAAAACACTGGGCGGAAGATAAAAGAAAATGACTCATTCAGGGCCGGGCGCTTAAAAACCTTCGCAAAATCTTGGAAAGCAGCACCAAAACTGATTCAAAGTTTTGTCACAGGCTACAAAATTCCATTCATATCAAAACCGCCAATCCGAAAATTCTCACGCGAAAACATCTTTCGATTCCGAACCAGGGTTTCGACAGCAATGGAAAAGCAGATTCAGGATCTATTGCGATCGCGCGCAATCCAAGAAAGCCATTACGAAAGCGGATTTCTCTCGGAAATGTTTCTTCGAAAGAAGCCAGACGGTACCTTTCGCCCAATATTCAATTTAAAAGGTCTAAACAAATATGTTCTAGCGCCCAAATTTCGCCTTTTAAATCACCTAAAGATACCTACTCTCCTAGAGGAGAACAGTTATATGATGAAACTGGACATATCACAGGCATATTTCCACCTGCCTGTCACCCACAGTCACCGTCGATTTTTGTCTCTCAGTTTTCAAGGAAAAGTGTATCAAATGACGTGCCTCCCCTTCGGATTGGCAAGTGCACCAGCAGCTTTCGCCAAAATCACAAACTGGATTGCACATACTCTAAGGGGGCAGGGCATAACTATATTAGTATACCTCGACGATTTCCTCATCATTCACAAAGACCCGAATGTTCTACAAAATCAAGCCAAACAAGTAATCAAATTCTTGCAGAAATTAGGCTGGCAAATAAATCAAGAAAAATCATCAAAGATTGCTACGACAAAATTAGAGTACCTAGGTATTACGTGGGATACAAAATTAAACCGAAAGTCACTATCGAAAGAGAAAACAGTTCACCTCCTGATTCACCTGGAACAGTTAATAAAAGGAAATCGTCGGAGCTGGCACGATGCAAAAAGTCATCTTAGGAAAATTGAACTTCGCTTCGTTCGTAGTACCTCTGGGGCGTCTTCACAGTCGGGCTCTCCAGCGAGAGTCGAACCGCTTACCAGAGCGAAAACCGAATGTAAGATTTCCGATGTCTCCTCGCGCCATACAAGCTCTATATTGGTGGAAAACGAATATTCAAAAAGACTCCCCAATATTCATACCGGAACCGTCTATATTCATAACGACAGACGCAGCGGACAGAGGCTGGGGCGCCGTAGTGAACGGTCGGAAATTTTGGGGCGCGTGGACAATACACCAGAGAAGATGGCACAGCAACCAAAAAGAGCTTTACACTCTATACGAAGTCATCTCAAAAGTCCTCCCAATGTTGCAAGGCAAAACCATAATGTTGCAGACAGACAACCGGACTACAGTTGCCTACATCATGAAGCAAGGCGGGACGAAATCCACGAGGCTACTAAAAACCTCGGAGAAGATTTTGGAACTTTGTCAGAGACAACGTTGCTATCTTATAGCACGTTACATACCGGGAATTTACAACGGGTTGGCAGACAGTCTTTCGCGAGAGAAGGGCCTCCCGGAATGGCACCTCAGCCCTCAGGCAACTCGGAAGATATTTCGAATGTTCGGCACCCCTGTGGTCGATCTTTTTGCATCAAGAAGATCTGCCGTGGTACCAGCGTATGTCAGCGAAGATGCGAAGGATACACACAGCCTATACACAGATGCTTTCAGCAGAACGTGGGAATTCAGACTGGGATGGATTTTCCCACCTCCGTCACTAATACCTCGAGTCATACGCCACCTGAACTCTTCGAAAGGCATATTCTTAATAGTAGCCCCATGTTGGAACAAAGCTTTCTGGGAAGCCGACCTGAAGAAGCGAGCACTCTGCCCGCCATCACCAATAACAGACCTGAAATACAACTTGATAGATCTCCGAACGAACCTTCCACCACCACAGGTCGAAAACTTAAATTTATTGGTCTGGAAAGTACGGGCTGGGCCGACCTCGTGAAAGATTGGTCCAACATAGACTTAAAACTCCTTGAGACATCTTGGAGAAAATCTACCATTAAGACGTACAAACCCGCCTGGTCCCGATGGCTAAAGTGGGCTTGTAATAATAATATATCTGTTAATGACCCCAGTCCAGCAGATCTGGCAAGATATATTTGTTATCTTTGTAATAACGCAAAACTGGCACCTCGCACTATAGCGTTACACAAATCTGTAGTCACTACTTTGGCTAACCCTCAACGCACAGAAGAACTCTCCTCAAGCTACCTAGTAAAACACGCAATGAAGGCAGTCTTTTTAAAGCACCCTTCAGTAAAGAAACCTATACCCTGGAAAATAAACGACCTATTAGATTTTCTTAAAGCTTATGACGTAAACGAGAACAGCCTTTTCCAAATTTTCAGACATACCTGTGTCCTTCTCCTATTAGCTTCAGGAAGGCGGGTACACGACCTAACCTTGTTGAGCATAAAGCAAGGATCAATAATCGATAATCAAGATGAAATCATTTTGTGGCCGGAATTTGGCTCCAAATCCGATTCTGGCTCCTATAGGCAATCGGGTTGGGTTCTTAAATATAATGATAATCATGATCGCTTAAATATTGTATCTTGGATAAGAAAATCCATCACTGCTTCCCAAGAGCGACGACATAGTAAAAACTTGGATAGATTATTTATAACTACGAGGGGAACAGCAAAAGAGGCATCGCGGACCGTTATCGCTGGATGGATACGAACGGTCTTCCGTGAGGCCGGTATCTCTGCATCAGCTGGTAGCTTCAGGGCCGCAGTTGCATCTGAAAACTGGGCCAATAACAGATACGACATAGATGAAATCCTAAAACGAGGAAACTGGAGATCGAAAAACACATTCTTCAACCATTATTTTCGGGAGACGCCCGCAGTTGATAGTCCTTGTCACAATCAATCAATGGCAAGGGTTTTAAGTGATGATTTCTCTACCCTGTAAATTAAAGGAGGCTGTTTATAATTAGTTTATTTATTTTTGTTGAATACATATTTTGTTAAATCTTAATATATTTAGTTTCTAAATTCAGCTACATCTCTTATTTAATACTCATATTACCTAATATACCTAGTCACAGTACGCATTAGCAGCGCCGGCAGAATATAAACACGTCTCAAGTGGTTCAAGCGTAGGCTCGAACACCTAAATAGAACCGTTTTCCCCCCGAAGGGTAGAAAACGGATATTTAGGTTTCAGCCGTAGCTTGAACCACACCTTCAGGGTCCTTGCCGGCTCCTTCAAAAGTACTGGAGAGCGCGGCGAACGCGCCGCACAGCCGCGCTGCTATGTGGGAAAGAGACAGCAACAGCGTAGACACAGTGGGGATGGTAGGTGTAAGCGAGAAAGAGCTCGGAATCATTGAAGCGTAATCTCAAGTGGTTCAAGCTACGGCTGAAACCTAAATATCCGTTTTCTACCCTTCGGGGGGAAAACGGTTCTATTTGGATCGAATCGAGTTCCGTTCTGATCAAAGGTGGTACGCCATCTTGCCAATGGCGACTATTTCATTTAATAAAATATAAGTAACTAGTGACGCGACCTTGCTTCGCTACGATTATATTATATATACATAAACGTACGTTGCTCAAATAGGCTCCAGCCAGAATACCAGCGCCACAGCGGCTTCATGTCGTTGAGGCATATGCTGAGACTGGGACCTAGTTGACCACTGTTCAATGTTGTGTTCCATGTTGTTTTCATGTTTACTTTTTTTTCTCTGCTTGTTATGTGGTCAATATTTTTTTTTTATTATTATTACTATAAAAAGATTCCTCTTAAATTCTTCTAAGTGTTCAGAAAAACCGCATCAAAATCCGTTGTGTAGTTTTAAAGATTTAAGCATACATAGGGACAGACAGACGCGGGAAGCGACTTTGCTTTATACTATGGAGTGATAGTGCAATATTTAGATCTATTCAATGAAAGCGATTTACACCTTAAATGTTTATTCTTAATGTGTACCTGAAAATATTTAATTTCAACGTGAAGTTAGTTTAATATAACTATTTTACCACCTTTAAGAATATATATCTAGCTCACAAGAAAACAGAAATTTTATTTAATTAATGGCAACATTTATCGAGAATGTATAGTGATTGAGTAGGTACACTAAAGCCATCATCGAATGGATTACTCAGTCTAATCAACAACTGTAGTGTTTCATAATTTGAGTATGGGAAGCGAATCATTACATTTATCATTGAGTTTCATCATGGCTCGAAATTTTCAATTTGTAC